>CABHPQ010161508.1:0-42392 GCA_902168405.1 Peromyscus aztecus | reverse complement strand
ATCAGGGCCTGTGATCTGAGCTCTTTGTCTATGGCAGTCAATATATCTATTAGTGTGAGGACTCTAATACTTGGGCCCTTTCTTCTTCTCTTTTGGCAATTAAATTCTCCAAAACAGAAAGAGTAAGTTACGACTGAATTTCTATTAGCAGTACAAGGAATTTTCCTCTACCACAGGTTTGGGGTGTATGCAGGTGTGTGGAAGACAAGTGCAGCCACAGTATAGAATGGCATGGAGCCTTACCTGTAGAAAAGTGTAGAATAATACTGTTTGTATTTACCTGTCAGAACTAGATATTATACCAGGGAAAGGTTCTTAAAAGCTATCATTTTTATTAAATAATTGAAATTTTCTGCATGAGCAGTTATAATATTTCAGCCTTGGAGTTCAAGGGGGACATTGAGACAGAGTTTTTGTAGGGTAATAGATTTATTAGAAGAGTTAGTAAGACCATAGATAGATAGACCTTAACGGGGCAGAGATTCTAAAGAAATGACCCGAGTCAGAGGAGTGGTCTCTTCTTAAAATTTCCACAGGAAGTAGAATGGGAAGGAGATTGAGATTCCCCATTTTTGATCAGTTGGTGGTTGCCCATTCAATGCTAGAAGTAACCAGAATGTCAAATGATGGAAAACCACTTCTCCTGACTGGTCACTAGTGGGCACCAGTGAGCAAGGAAGGGAAGAATACAGAGAACTAAGTACTTTAGTTCTAGGATACAAATTACTTGTTTCAGTCATTGTCATTGTTTAGCCAACATGAAAAAGCTTTACAAAAGGTGTGATCATGGTTAATAGGAAGAATGTCATTAACATGGTTATTTATAATGTCTAGGGGCCAGTGAGATGGCCCCATAAGAGTGAATAGAGATCATACACAATCAGATTTTTCTGTCAGATCCTGGGAGATTATGTATTAGTATATCTGCTAACAACATGCTACCAGTAGGTGGAACCTGTACTAAAATACATAATAGATCATGTTCTAGAAGACTGTATACAAAGATTTCAATGAACATATCAAGCAATGAAAGGGAGTCAGGGTATATTAAGAATATTTTGGAATTTCTTTCTTTCTTTCTTTTTTTCTTTTTTACGAGACAGGGTTTTTCTATGTAGCTTTGTTACTGTCCTGGATCTCAATCTGTAGACCAGGCTGGCTTTGAACTCACACAGATCTGCTTGGCTCTGCCTCCCGAGTGCTGGGATTAAAGGCATACACCACCACTGTCCAGCTGGAATATATTTCTTTAAATAGTGACTTACCATCAAATTTTACTTTGGATCTTAATCACATTTTTATCCTTCAAAATATTTTAGTCTTTTATATTAAGCTTAACATAGGAAATGCCAAATATTCTATATCCCATTTAGGAAAAATAATACTATTTCCATATACTATCTTCCATAACCATTGTGTAATCAAAATCTATCTTGCACATTTGTGGTGGAATTCTGCGATCTGAGTACATTAACTATGAACACCTCCATTAGATGCCGCTAAGACTGGGCTTGCTGACATTCCATCACAGAAAGAGGGGTGGGAATGGCATCTGACACACTCCCACCTGAGATCCCAACCTCTTCTTCCTGGACCTCCCTGTCACTGAGTGTAATTCCCCCCTTCACTGCAAGTGGTGCTACAGTCCTGGGAAGTGCTGGAGTATATCGAGTGTGGAAGTTTGACTGAAGCGGGGAATCTGTCAACATCCAAGCTAGGATGAGACTTTTTGGGGGGAGGGGGTCACTCATTTTCATGTGAGTAAACACTCATCCATACTCCTGTAAGTAAATCTAATAAAATTCATTGGTTCAATTGGACTTTGGTAGAATTGCTACTTTGCCTGTTGCTGATGCCCTATCTGGGGAAAGTAGACATTTGCTAGCATTCCCCCAGGAAAAGTTCATATAGCAATGTTTTATTTCGACCCATATTATAAAGTATCCATAGTGAGTTTAGGGCATTTGATATTTATGCAACTAATAGTGACTTTATTCCTTCCCACAAAACATCTTAATTACCTTTTAAATGGTAAGCTCAATTATATTTACTGTTATGCTAAATACATTTCACCACACTCTAATCGTTTATTGGTCAATCTATGATTAATATGATAATTTGATCTTCAATCAAATAGCCACAATCAAGTCATCCAGATTTAAAGATATAAAGACTTAGTTTCATGGAAAAGAAAGAGACAAAGAAGAATGAAACAGAGGTAGGGGAAGGGAGGGAGAAATCAAACATAGGAACAGAAGAAGAGGGACACACACACACACACACACACACACACACACACAAACACACATACACACACACAGAGGCAATTCATTGAACATATTGTACCCTTCTGTGTCTAACCAACACATGCTAAATGTAATCCTTAGTTTAACTAAACTTTATACAGACACCTTCATCACATTGAATTCTTGATCTTCCTTTCCTTAGTGCATTTACTTGGGAAAACAAATTTGTAAAATTTTTCTTTGTCCCTTTGAGATGTAAATCTTCTATAACCCAGTGATAGTGCTCTCAGACCAGGAGCCATCCTTTGGAGAAGTGACTATTAGAAGAGATAGGGTCCCTGTCTCTCAGTCTGTGGGAGGATATAAGGGAGCCTGACTCTACCACCTGGTCTAGTCACATTCCCCAGTCTCTACCCTAAAGTCCTTCCATGGACTTCCCTAATTTTCCATGATCTCATCCCAGTGTTGGAAAATCCTCCCATCTCTCCCCTTCGGAGTCGTGTTTGCTAAAGTCCATCTTGCCTGTTCAGTTTGTCCTTTCGACATTTCATTTCTTGCCAGTTCTCTAATTTTGTTTAACTCATCTTGAGCTACACACACACACACACACACACACACACACACACACACACACACACCCTCCACCGACTGCCACCATGGCTCTCAGATACCCCAACTGGAGACAGTTTGATTGACTCAAAGGAACAGGGCTTTTGAAGCTGTATGTTTTCTGTGGGAAGCAGCCTGACATAGAAGGGGAAAATGCCAGGCCCATGAAGGAGCATCGTCCAAAGTTAAAACGTTTAATACAGTTGGATCCCAGTGTGTCAGGTTCAAATCCATTCCCACAGTCCCCCTTTCCTTAATAAAATTGCACAAGCAAAGCAGAAATGGACAGTGACATAGATTGTTTGCTTGTCCAAATGTGAGTCAGGTTCCTGAACCTTCTGCTAGACCATCTGTGCAGTGTTGTAAAATTGTTTTCGCAAAGAACCCCCACTAAGTCAGTTTAGACAATCCCCCCTTCCCCATAGTTCCTCCATACATGATTGGACACTTGTCCTCCATTATCCCCCAGGTGACAACTGATCACTTTGCCCTGTCTTCAGCAAGAATGCTGTTAGGGTAATATAGGCAGACTTCCTCCTACTCCTGATGTAATCTGCCATCCTCTGATCCTTAGCTATAAATCTGTACTTTCCAATTCTGTGGCCAGAGCTGAGCCACACCCATCTCTCCCACTTCAAGAACCCTTTGCAATACAATTCCTACTGCCACCATCCCTAATAAAGTCTTCTTTATTGTGCTCCAATAAACAACACTGAATTTTTTAGAGGTTTGTTTATGTATTTTATGTTTTTGAGTGCTTTGTCTGCATGTACACCTGCTCACCAGAAGAGTACATTCATTCCTGTTACAGATGGTTATGAGCCACCATGTGGTGGCTGGGAGTTGACTTAGGACCTCTGCAGTCAGTTGTCTGAACCACTGAGCCATCTCTCCAGCTCCACACTAAATATTTTTTAAATCGATGGTTTTGGCTCTTGTCTTGAACTTTCCTTCTTTGGCTGTGGATGCAGTTTCAGAACCTTAGCTTCTTGGTTCAGAGGAGTCCTCTATTTTACACAGAGGCTGAAGGTACTCTTGAGAGAATCACACAATGCTATAGACAGACAGAAGTTACTTGGGACAACAGAAACATCCTCTTCCTTCCAACTAAATAATTTAATTTTTAAAGGGCAAGAACTATACCTTCTATTCTCTTTACAGAATTTAGGGTATTTTGCAAAGGGCTGTGGTAAATGCTCAATGAAATAAAGCTGGACACATGAAGGGACTGATCTGCGCTCTGAGGCCTAGACAAGGACCTTCGAAGCTCTTGGCTCCTTAAGGTTGCTACTGCTTTTCTCTACACTGGTGAGCTCATGGCCGTCACCATACAGAAAATCCTTTGACTTGTAAATCTGTGATCACTGCATTGAAAATAAAGGAAATGGCTGGATTTTACAGACTTGGCAAGGGTATAGCAGACTCCTATTCTTCTACTGCTGCACAGTTCTAAAGCTTGAGCATGCCACAGTGAAGAAAACTCTTTGTTTATGTGCAAATGATCTTCCAGATACCTTTTCACCACCTGCCATGAACTGCCTAGGTTCACATCAACAAGCCATTCCCCCTTAGGCTCTGTGTGATGTATTTTGAATCTATTTTAATAGACATTCCTCTGTACATATTTTGCTTGGAAAGAACAACTACAAGTCATGGATAAATGAAAGCCTTTCAGAAAGTGAAAAGGCTGGCATCAAAAGTCCTAATTCCTGTAAATCCAAATGCTACTGACTCTATGTACAATGTCTGCACCTTCTCTTCACTGTTAGTAAATTAGATTGAACCAATCAATATTAATATTAATAAAGAGAAGGTCGCCAACCTTAGTTAAAATTCAACTCAGTATTGGCAATTAACATTTACCTTTTAAGGCTGACATGTCTGTAAGGCTGTAATCAAAGGATCGACTTAAGATACTTCCTTTCTCAGGAAGGTAGAGAAGAGAGGAATTCATAGATGGCATTTGTGAAATGCATTTCTATCAGATACAACATGTCCCAAGGACTCTATATTTGCCAAAGTTTTAGTAAAGATATAGGTATGTTGAGAACAATGAAATTCAGTTGAGAAAGTAGAATCTTCTAAGGCTACATTTTAAAATTTATATCCAACAGAGTCCCCAAACACTTACAGTTGGACACCAGAAACTGACAAATTGGGCATCAGGTGCTAAAGGAGAAAGATTACTAGGAAATCTGTGCTGGGGAAATAGAATTAAAAGGAAATCTCTAAAACCAGATTGTGGTAGGATAGACTTGTAATAACATACAATTGTAATAGGATAGAAAAACTTTTATTATTTGATGAGCAATAAACTAACACGTAGGTGATGAAGAAGATGGTGACTGAAGATACTGGTACTTTTCTATATGACCAGTAGACCAACTCCAAACAATAGGTGTGTGGCTGCAGGGAGAGGTGAGGTTTCATGGAAATCAGTGGGTTGCAACAGTCATCAACCATTCAGTGACAGAAATACTGGATTTTAGAACTGTAAGAAAAAAAGAGAACTCTAGTAGCAAGTACTGGTAGCAAGGTGGGAGAAGAGCTGATTGGAATAGCAGGCAAAGGGCTCCACAAACACAGAAAGAGATGCTTTGTAAATATTATAGTGTAAAACGGGAGTTCGGCAATTGTCCTGGCAAGCTGAGTAAAATGGGGTCCCCTGAGTTTTTTAGCTTAATTACAGGAACCATATGAGGGGGATACATTTAAAGGGATCTTATTGTCTGAGCTTACTGGCATTTCTTTATCCCCAAGTTGCAAAGATATCTCCTCTTCCCTCTCTATGCCAGGTAGTATAGGTCCATATAACTATTAGACACACATTCACAGACATAAATCCATGAGGTACAAACCATGGTGTGCCTCACAGAAGAAAGGGAAGGAGTTTCTATTTAAAGTCTCTGATCTGAGTTCTGAGAGAGACCTCACACCATGTGTGTTTGGATTCCTACAGAGTAGAGTGATGAGTAGAGCAGGAACTGCCCGCTTCCCCTCCCCCCTCAAAGCCCTGGAGCCTATGGGTCATCACAGCACCCTGGTGTACAGCTTTTTCTTGCCATCTGCACATAGTGATGTGCAGATGCATTTGGAAGATATGTGCTGTTACTGCTTAAACATCCCCTCAGTCCCCTTAGGTGTGAATAGACATGTACTAGTTTGGCCTCAAGTTTAACCTCGAAGGACCGCAAACAGAGTTCACTGACAGTGACTGCAGCCCAGCAGGGTACATGGTCATGCCTCACCCTGTCATGGCTCACCTTGCATCCACAGAAAAGGCAGGGCAGGACACAGTCTCCATAATACCTAGTCTCTTTGAAATGTTGAGTGTTCCTGAAACTTGGTAAGTCACTGCAGTCCGCCTTCATACCTGCTGTAACTAGAACCAGAGGCCCCAGGAAATGATATGTCTAGGTCCCTAGAAAAGAGAATAATTTAATTTTTTCTTTGTTCTTCTGTTTTACATTTTTCATTGTGCGTTCTTTCATTTTTTCCATATCTACATTCATATTTTTTCTTTTCTATTTTTCTGCTTCTTTCTTTCTCCTCTCTCCCATCCTCTGTAATTACCACTCTAATAATAATAATACTCTTAACTTCATTAGCTTTTACCCTCTTGGTTTGCTCAGCATTATTGTTGCCCTTTATTTCTATTGTTATTGGGAGTGTAGTGCAAGGCTTCTGACTCTGTTTATGTCACTGCTTTGTTTAGGTATCGACATTGTTACTATACTGTCTTCTCATTCCTAAGGTGTATTGAATACTGAGTCCTCAAATGATATTGTTCACAGGGAATCTCTGCATATGAAGTAGAAGAAATCCCACAACAGACACAAATTGCATATAGAAACACAAACAGAATGAAAGAAGGCATTGTGACTAGTGTAAGTTCTCACAAATTTCAATAACAGAATTCCAAACCCAAGAGAACATCAGAGTCTATTGGTTTAATTTTAAAAATGATCAACTGTCTCAAAGTGGATATAAATAACTGAATAAAATAAGAAAGACAACATAGGATTTAGAGGAGAAGTTCAACAAAGAGAGAATCAAGGAAAAGGAGCAAATAAAAATGTAGAAAATTAAAGCTCACTACAAAAATGAAAATAAAAACCAGGTCTCTCACTAACAGATGTTATCAGACAAAGGATAGAAAACCAGTGTATGGATAAAAGGTTGATTATTTATTACTTCAAATGGTAATAAAGAAAAAAATAAAATTATGTAACAGCTTTAAAAGCCTCTAGATTATGAGTCAGAATCCATATTTATAAATCTCTAGTACTTAAAAAACAAAAGCTTTAAAAATTTCAGACTAAAGGCATAGAAAACTTATTCAGCAAGACAATAATAAGAACTTTCCCACAACATGGAGAACATGTAGAAATCCAGATACAGGGAAGATTTATAAACTCACATAGACATGACTACAAAAGTACCTTTTCACTTTGTGTACTACACACTAAAAGTATAGAACAAAGCGAGAATGATGAAAACCACAAAAGAGAAATATCAAGTCACTTGAAGAGAATCTATTAGTAGTAGAGCAGACTTCTCGGCAAAAAATAAAGCCAAGGGAACTTGGAATGGTGTATTTCAAACTCTGAGAGAAAATAACCGACTTGGAGTCATTGTCACCTTTAGATTTTATACTCCTTCCCACCATCTTCTGTAATGGTCCCGGAACCTAGAGAGAAGTGGATGTGAAATAGGTGTCCCATTTAGGGCTTAACATTCTACCTGCTCCTATTCTCTGTGCTTTGGCCAGTTGTAGGTCTCTGTGTTAATCACTGTTTCCTGGGGGAAAAAAAGGCTTCTCTGATGAAGGTCAAGAGATGCATCGTCAATGGATATAATGATAAGTCATTGGGAGTTGGTTTAATACTATTTCCATTTAGTAAAATAAGGTTATTTTGCAGGCACAGAAGAGCAGTTGTACATATGAATTCAGTGGTTATAGCAACTTGCATAAAATCTGTGGGAGCTTAAGCCAGCCCAAATCCCAGATCAGGAAATGGGTCAGGGTAAGCACACAGGCCTGCCCCTAGTGGAGGAGCTACTGGCAATTGATAGCTACAGGGATAGAGTCCGTTTTCTTTGAGAATGGCCCCTAGTAAGTTGACTATACTTCCACTTCCAGTGTTAAGGCTATGCATCCAAGAATATATGGGCAGCACAAATTAAGTAGCACAATTTGGACTTGATAGGTTAAAGAAAAAAACAAGATGCAAATTGGGAGTTAGCAAATAAGGGTAGATCTGGGGGGAGTTGACGGGGGATGACTTTGATCAAAACATGGTTCAAAAACATTTATAAATAAATAAAAAAAAAAAGAAAGGAAAAAACCAGAAGCCACAGTTACTGTCTCCACTGAGGCTACACTTTAAAACTAAAGAAGAAATCAAGACCGTCTACAAACTAAAGCAACATATGACCATTAAGCCAGTACCACAGAATATACCTATACAGAATCTATAAACAGAGGAGTGTTGCTGGATCCTAATGGCTCCCACTGAGCTTGTTAGTTTTTGATCAACTAGACAGAAGTTTGAGTCATTTGAGAAGAGGGAGCTACAATTGAGAAAATGTCTCTATCAAACTGGCAGTAGGTAAGTATGGGAGCATTTCTTGATTGACTGAAGTCGGAGGGCCCAGCCCACTGATGCAGCTTCATCCTTATCAGGTGGTCCTGTGTTGTATAACAAAGTAAGCTGAGCAAGCCACAGAGAGCAAGTGCATTCCTCCATCACCTCTGCTTCAGTTCCCCCCTCTAAGTCTCTACCCTGGTCTCCATCCATGATGGACTCTAACCTGTAAAATGTAATAAACCATTTCTTCTCCCACTTGCTTTGGGTCATGGTCTTTCTTGCAGCAATAGAGAGTGAACTAGGACGCCCACTAAGTCATTTCCTCAACCTGAGATTTTCTTCTTAATACAGTTTTTAAAAAACATGGTCATTTGGCCTGTTGTTGTTGTCATTTATATTAATTATCTCTGCAAAGAAGTGCAAAATGGCCATCGAATTATTATGAATTCTGCTGTAATATTTTAGCACCAAAAATAAGTATCTGCTATCTTACTTGCCAAGAAGACAGAGGAGGCAAACACAAAGATATGTATAAGACAAAGTTCAGACCCCAGATATGGAAAATTGTTGATGTGCAGCCTAAATCAAACCACTTTCTTCCTCAGAAAATCAACCAGTAATTTCAGTAGAGTTGGTTCTCAGCACCTCAACAAAGGTCCCTGTGGGTCTGTCAATCTCTCAGGTGAATTCAGAGCTGCTTTTGAATGTCACAGTCCTTTATTAAATTTCTTATTATTTTTAAAATAAAAAGCCCTTAGCCCCAAGGCTAAAATAGTCATCAAGAACAAAGAAAATACATGACATTGACCTGAAAAGTTTAATCTATTATTCTTCTGACCTAACTGAAACTTCTCATGGAAATTTTCTGATAAAATTTAAACACAAGAACTTTGAAATAGCTATTGCATTTGAAGATTTACATCGGTGCCTTGAATGCATATATATTATGATATATGAAATATAGTGCTATGAAACATTTATGAGATAGAATGCCAAAATGACATAAAACTTTAAGAAAGAAATGAAATGTCCTATTCCTGCAGGTTATTATACTAGGCCAGTTTGTGTTTTGGCTCAATTGGGATCATGCATCATATTCTGTCTAGGTTTAAGTTTGGGGAACTTGTTATCCACTTTGATGCTTGTGTTCCTTTTATACATATGTTCATGCATACATATATACGTACGTACATACATACATATATCTAACTTTGTATTTGATATTTATTTAATTTTACATAATTTATTGCACAGTGTAACCTCATCAGTTTGCTTGATCTTTGGAATCTTTATTAAGGTTAAAAGCAAACATTTAACTAATTCTTGCAGATATTCAACTAATCCTTACAGATGTGGATGACATATTAAACACGATCAACACTGGTGCCTAGGAAGAGCTTAGTGAAGAGGACCCTGCTTGAACCAAGGCTGGTCAAGGCATGTTTATTTTTGATTCACCATTTTGAAGAACAATGACCCTCAATCTCTAGCTTGGCTCACTTACCATAGTGAATATTTTAAATGAGTATTTCTGGGCTGGGGAGATAGTGCTTAAAACACTGCCATGTCATGACAACTGGAGTTCAGATCCCCAGAACCCATGTAAATTCTGGGTGGCAGTGCAGTCAGCCTGTAATTCTGACTCGGGAAGGCAGAGACGAGGGATTTCCTAGAGCAAGGTAGCTAGATAAAGTAGCCATATCAGTGAGCTCTGTGATTGATTCAGAGACCTGTATGGATATGGAGGAAAAATATCAAGAATGCTTCCTAAACTTTGACATGAACTCTGGGCCCCCATGTGTGTCCTCACCTATACGGATAGGCATACACATGCATACATACATGTATACACATGCATACACATGCACCACTCAAACACATGGAAATGGAAAAAGAAAAAGAAAAACATAACAAAAAAAAAAAAACCTAAGTATGTGGTGGTTTGAATGAGAAGGCCCTAGGCTCATGTATTTGAATACTTGGTCACTATTTGAAATTATGTCAGAAAGATTAGGAGATGGGACCTTGTTGGAGAAGGTGCATTGTGGTGATGGGCTTTTAGGTTTCACAAGGCTCACATCATTTCCAGTGTGCCCTCTGCCTCCTGCTTGTCAATCAAGGTGTGAATTCTTGGCTGTTCCTGCCATGATGTCTTCACGATGTCATCATGGACTCTAACCCTCTGAAACTGTGAGCCTAATTAAACATTTTCTTTTGTAAGTTGCCTTGGACATGGTGTCTTATCACAGCAATAGAAAGGAAACTAAAAAACAAAGTGTTCTTTAAAAAAGTGTTTTGACATTTGGAAACAATACTGATCTAAGGAAACTAATGTCTACGGAGGAGCTGATCAAGGACCTAATCCTTGGGTTTCCTAAACCTTTCCCAGACAATTCTTAAAGTGCACCCAAGGTGAGTTAGCTGCCTTAGAAGGACTTGTTTAAATTCCTATAAATTTATTAATACATTTCATATTTATTCTTCCTCCTCCAAAATATCCAATTACTCTGCCAAGCTCTTGAACTACACAATAGTAAATTTTGTTGAACTTTATAGCCAAAGAATTGGGGATGATTCACAGAATCCAGAGGCTCAGTGTTTGAACACTTTGCTAATTCAGTAACACATAAAAATGAGTCTCCATATTGACAGAGAGGGAAAATATGTCCAACTCCTCCTGATCATTCCACAGAGCATGAAATTTACACATCAGTCTTTTCAAGGAGACAATAAACCTAATAGAAACTGAAATGATGGATCTTAGGTTCCAAAAAAGAATAAAAGAAAAAAATGATTTTTTTTTAAAATGGACTTTGAAAACACATAGAACCATTCTAATATCTGAAAGGTGGTAATTTCAATTAACTAGAGAACAATAACATAGACGAGAAACTGAGAAACAGGACGGATGGAATATTTTTGCTAATATCTTGATACATAACACATGTGGTGAGAGCTCTATTTATATAGTGACCATTTGCCAATTATAAGGCAGCATGCTGAGATCATTAGAGCTGAGACAACTCCATGGCATCGCTACAAACATGATGCCATAAGCCTCCTAGGGAACTTGTTAAAATGCAGATTTTGATTAAGTATTTGTGAAGCGCAAGTGTCTGCATTTCTAACTAACTCCCAGGGGACAGGAAGTTACAGGGCAAGAACGAATGTTGGAGCATTACTAAGGCAAGCTATTCATCTTTAATATCTACACAGATGAAAGTATCCACATAATAATCAAATTTAAGATGTAAACTAGATTCTGTCACTTTGTCCATGAAAAGCAGAGAATATTTGATGCTGGTTATTTTCTTTGTCTCCACAACACACCGAGGCTATAAATAGCTGGCCGAAGATTAGAAAGTTAAAATGCAAATCAAGTTTAATTTTTGGCCACGGTATCAGTACTGTCACCGTAGATGATGTAAGGATTTAAAACAGGAGAATGAATGTTATCCAGCTTTTCATCACAGTGACAGATTGCCTGACACAGTAACCCAAAGGAAAGATTCATATGTCTCACAGTTTCAGATGCTTCTATCTCCAGGCACAAGGCTCCATTGTTATGGGTCCACGGTGAGACAGAGCATCAAGGCAGCATTCGTAGGCCGTAATGCAACTACTCCTTTTATGGCAACCAGGAAGCAGAGAGAGAATGAGAATGAAGTCAGAGACAGACACAGGCTCCAAAGGTATGGCCCCAGTAAGCCATTTATTCCAGTCACTTTCTGTGTTTTAAAGATTTGACTACTTCATCATAACACATTCAACTATAGATCTATTGATGAATGAACGGACTGTTTAAGTCACAGGTCTCATGATGTAATCATTGCTGCTTTCACTACCTGGGCAGAAAGTCTTTAATGCGTGAATACTTTAAAGTCGCATTTTCTATCCAAACTATAAAACTTTATTCTTGGTCCCTGAAAGAATCATAATATAAAATGTATTAAGTTTATCTCTACTAGTCTTCAAAGTTCCAACACTGTTTTAAAAGTCTAGTTCATAGACCCCAGGCAGCCAGGTGTGGTGGCCACATACCTGTAATCCCAAGAGTCAGGAGGCAGATATAAGTCAATCTCTGTGAGTTCTGGGCTAGCATAGTCTATACAGTAAATTACAGGATAGACAGGGAGGTATGTGACTTTAAGAAAATAAATCAAAACACTAACATCAACTCTTGCTTGTAAGCCCTTGTATCATTGAAAAGAAAAATTAAATAATTCCAAAGTTCCACAGTAGTGGAACAGATACATGTTCCTACAGCAAAGAGGAAAGCAAAAAAAAAAATCACATTCTTGTTCTATGTTAGTTTCTGTTGATGTGATAAGCATCATGACCAAAAACAACTTGGGGAGGAAAGGCTTTATTTCATCTTACACTTTACAGATCACCATCTAGGGAATCCAAGGCAGAAATTCAAGGCAAAAGCTTGCAGCAGAAACAGTGGAGGACTACTGATGGCTGGCTTGCCCCAGGCTCATATTCTGCTTCCTTTCTTATAGAACCCAGGCCCACATGTCTAGGGATGGGACTTTCCACAGTGGGTCAGGCCCTCCTTCATCATTTAGCAATCAAGAAAATGTCTCAAAGGCATTCCAATTCCAAGGCCAATCTGATGGAGGCAATTCTTCAGTTGAGGGTCTCTTTTTCCAAATGTGTCAAGTTGACAACCAAGATTACCTATCATAATCCCACAGCTACTTATCCACCATTCTGTGAGTTCCAAAGGGCTTGTTCAGCCTTATTCCAGCTTGCTAGCTTCATACCACATGTGTCTCTTTCCTGAATGGGCTTTGCTCACTGCCTGGGGCTTTATGCTGCAGATGTTCATTCCTCTGCTTCATCTAATATTCTTGTATCCACTATAGTGTAGGCTTCATTTTCACAGCTTCAGACATGGACCTCTCAAGGGCTACCTGCAAGGACTACAATGCTGTCACACATTGCCTAAACCTTGAAGCTTTTATTAAAGATCAAGGTAGAAGACCCCAGTTATATACCTTTTATGTTTTTCATACCTACCAAGACAGCATCACATGGAAAATACCAAAGTTTGCTGCCAGCTAAAATATTACTTGAATTCTCTGGGATCATGGCCACTTTAAACCTAAGAAAATCCTCCCTTAGTTGGTCCTAGATGATCAGCATGCCTCAACAATGCTTTTTTTCTCAAGGGAAAAATTATTCCAATGAGTCTATACTTTTATGCCATTGAGCCTATAGTGAGTAGATTTTCTGCCTCCTGGTGTACTCTTGGGCATCTTTAATATTTTTAGTGTGAAGTACCTGAATTCTTTTTAATGGTGCCAGTCTCTTTAAAACCACACATCAATTATCCCCAACTTTATACATGCATTTTTCTTCTTGGCCAAACTGAAAGATTTTCATATCATTTTGTTCTGATATTTCTTACTGCAAATCTGGCAAGAAGCATCCAATAAGATTCACATGACTGCCTGAATGATGGGATACCTTGAAATTTCATTTGCCAATTTATTGAGCCATTTCCTTTTAAAACAGCTCCCCTCCAAGTCTTAGGGTCTGAAGAAAATATAGATACGTTCTTTGCTGCAATGTAACACAAGTCAGCTTTAACCCAAATACCATTTGCATCCTCATCCCATTCTGAAATCAGGTGCATGTAATATTCTCAGTTTGTATTCCTACGTCTTTTTTGTGAATTTGTGCCCCAAAAGTTGGACACCAGATGTTGCACAAATCCTAAATGGACTTATAATAAAAACCCAGAGCCAGATATCAGGGTGAAAGCTGAAAGATCAGAGAAGTAGAGCAAGCCACAGCTGCCACCTCTTACCTTACCAACTCCTTGGCCTGAAAGAGCCTCTGCAAGAGAGTGAATTCCTATCTCCTCCTGCCTTATATTCCTTTCTCTGCCCAGCCATATCACTTCCTGTTTCAACCTTCCTAGTGCTGAGATTTAGAATGTGTGATCCCAAGCACTGGAATTAAGTGTGTGCCACCGCTGCCTGACCTCTGTGGCTAACTTTGTGGCTGGCTCTGTCTTCTGATCTTCAGGCAAGTTTTATTAGAGTACAACAAAATATCACCACACAACATCCTAAATTTTTCCCCCAAATTCCTCTCATAAAACAGTCTCAAATGTTTATGAACATTTGACATCATTAGCAATGACTGTACCAGTGACCTCACTGATTCCGATTTTCTGTGCTAGTCATTTCTCAGTAACTGGGACAGACACATGATAAACCAAGTTAAAGAATGATAATTTATTTTGGATCGGAGTTTCAAAGGTCTCATTCCTTGATTATATATCTCTGTTGTTTCTGAGAAATAATGAGGTAGTCCATCATACTGGGAAGGTGTCAGGGGGCAACTTTGCTTACCTTATGTAGTACACAGGAAGCAGAGACAGAAAGGGTCCTGGGAAAGACATAACTCTCCAAAGACATGTTCCTTATAACCAGCTTCTCCAACCAGACCCCAACTCATAAAAGCCCATTACTGATCTAGTCATCTATCAATTGTACCAATAGGTAGTAACCAAGGCTTTAACACATTAACCTTTTCCAGGAACCCATGTAAACTGCAATATCAATGTAGATGTGATTGCAATATCAATCACCATGTGATTTTTGAAGAAAATAAATTTAAGCATAGTGAGAATATATTGACCTTGTAGGCTGTGAAGATATTAAAAGCATTGGGAGCTTAAGGAGGCTATCTGCTTATCTGAATGATGAAAACATATATTGAAGAAAAAATAAAAACTGTGGGATATAAATGGCACAAACAACAGATTAATGAAAGCCTCAACTGTATGAACAATGGTGTAATAATAAGTATTTTCGTGATTTTTTGTAGTATTATTTCACAAACATTTGGTCTCAAGAAACCTATACAGTCTTATAATTCATTGAAAATACCAAAAAGCATTTATTTATATGAATGTATCAATTGTTTACCATATTAAAATTAAAATAGAAATTTAAACTTAATTTTACATTGTTTATGTTGTGATACTATAGGTGGAACCTAGGGCCTTGCAATGCTGGGTAGGTGCTCTGTTATGATGGTATAGAACCAACCCTTCCTTTACTTTTTATTTTGAGTAAGAGTCTTGCTAAGTTAACCAGGATATGCCTTCTCTCTCTCTCTCTCTCTCTCTCTCTCTCTCTCTCTCTCTCTCTCTCTCTCTCTCTCTCTCTCTTCCTATATCCCAAAAAAGTTTTGAACTTGCAATCCTCCTGCCTTAGCTTTCCATGTACCTAGGACTATAAACCTGTATCACCAGGCCTGCCTGGCTCAAATTTTTTAAATTAATGTATTAAACCATTTGGAAACAATAGCAATCAATTAATCATTAACACCAAAACATATTTGTAAACAACAATATTCCCCAAAACACAAAATATAATGTGAAAGGCTGCATTGCCTTTGTAAATCTAATTTTAGAGACACCTGTTCTCCAAAGTGTTTTTATATTTACTTTATGATTATATATTTTGATTGAAGTATGTGATGAAAACCTAGCCTCACAGGTAACTGGAAACAGGAGAGAAAGTTTAGTATTTTCAGAAGGTTTTGAATATTTTTATTTGATTCTACATCCAAACTTGACAGGTGCGTATTTCCAGATTCAACTTTGTAAACCCTTTCAGAAGCTGTAGCAAGGGCTGTGGGTATTGTTCATTGAGCGAGGGCATGCCAGGAGGCTCCGTGTTTAAACTCTAGCCCAAAGGATAAGGAAAAGGAAGAGAAAGATGACACAGGAAGAGAAATAAGAGGGAGGAAAGGAGGAGGGAAAAGAGGAATGGAGGAGGAAGAAGAGGGGGGTGAAGGAAAAGGAGAGAGGAGATGGAGAAGGTGGAGTTGGAGGCGGAAGAAGAGTGAAGAACAAGAGAGGAGGAGAGAAGGAGGAAGAGGATGGAGGAGATGTGGAGGATGAGAAAGGGGACAGAAGTGGGGAGAAGGAGGGAGAGAGGTAGAGGAGAAGGAGAGAGGAGATTAAAGAGGGGAGGAAGGAAAGAGGACAATGAGGATGTGGGGAGAAGGAAGGGGATGGGGAGGGAGGAGAGGAAAGAAGAGAAATGGGAAAAAGGAGTGGGGAGGCAGGCAGGACATAGACAAGAACTCTCTGTACTGCTCTTGCAAACACACCTGTTAATCGGCTGGCATAAAAGGATTATCACCTCATTTTATTGGTCATAAGGAAAACGTTTCAATGAATTACAAATAATTTCAAAGTATTGACATGCCATTATGTGGTATCAATTTATTAATATGACTTCTGATCTTGTCAGAAATGTCAGGAAGAACTGAAAAGCTGTTAAGGTTGAAGAAGTAAGTCAAAGCATTCATGGATCCTGTGCTTCCAAACATTTGTTTTTGTGTCTGCTATTATTATTATTATTATTATTGGCTAACACACTTGATCAACAACCTTATATATTTGTGCTATGATGAAAATAAGGCAGCATTAGGAAGGCTCATGATACAAACTATTATAAGAAAATCTTAATAAATGCAACACAATATTATTGTGATCTTAGTCTAGCAAACAGCTCTCTGCTGACATAACCAGGCAAAATAACAAGGGTCTCAATTGTAGTCAGGCCTCCCTGGACACTGTCCTGGCTACTTCCAATTGACATGAATATAAGTGTTTTCACAATAAGACATTGTCTACCTTTTGTGCCATGTTGACACTTGGGTTAATGTAGATCAAGCTCCCTAATCATAAAAGGCCCTGGAACCAAACAGATAATAGTCATCCTTGTGCTTTTACCAAAAGTCCTCTGAGTTAAAAAGAAAAAAGAAAAAAAACTAAAAAAGCTTGTTTTCTACTTAGGATTGTCATGGATGAATTAGCAAACACTCATTTTACTAAGCACTAACATTCATTTTACAAAGTGCTGACCTGAAAATGCTTTTATAGTATTTTGTATGTGTTAATGGAATATGTCAGACATAACTAATTAGTTAAGCATAATTGTGAGGATTTCTTCATTTTGACAAAAGAATACTTGAGGTTATTTGACATTTCTCAAAACCTGTTATATGTATAAAACTTCCTAATTCCCTCAGGAATCTGTGAGGTATGTAGATGTGGCAGTTCTTCTCCAAAATTACAAATGACTCTCATTTTATTTAAGACAGGAAGGTAACAATTGGCTTTTAATGTCCTTCCAGACTTCTTTTAAGGTAGGCATAGCTGTCTAAAAATAATATGGCTTTAATAATACATTCAATTCAAAACTGGCTGGCTGTTTCTGAAGGGTGGTTTGCTACTGTGTACTTGCTTCTTTCCTTTTCTCTTCTGTCTAATTCCTGATACATGGATGCTAGAGGTAGAGGACCAGCAATTACCTGGCAATCATGCAGGAAAGCCATGAGAATGCAGTGACCTTGGCTTAAACAGCCTCTCCATATGAACCGTGGCTTATCTTTGCCATTCTTACTTGATTAAAGTTAAGCTCCTTCCTATTACATGCTGCCAAGTGCTTCCTACATGGTGCACAAAGTAGCTATTATGCATTTATTTATATAGATAAAGAAATCGAGGCTAATTTGTTTTATAACTAAGTAATTGGTACCTGGCAAACCTCAAATGGGAGGATTTAAGAGAAAATCAGCTTGGTGTACTTCAAAGACAAACCTTATCTAACAATTACGTGAGATAGAACTTGCTAACCTGAAGTCCCATCTATTTATAGAGCAACACCCTCATGTCTACTCCTCCAGGCTCTTTTCTCTTGCCCTTTAAGCCCAGAATCACAGACCAGGAATTCCTGACTGACCTAGTAATTAAGGAGTAGCTTGTGGTTATGAAAAGTCTCTCTGCACTCCTACCTATTAGATGGCTTCAAACTCACCATAAATCTCCATGATAGTGTGAAGTTTCTCATACAAGTCTTTCTCATGTTTCAAAACCTCATTGTTCATGACCTACTTAAGCATCCTTTCTTGAATAAGCCTTTTCAAATATCACTAGTTCACACACCTCTCTCATCACCCTGTATTTCTATTAAATTTGCTATGACAGTATTAGCCCTGGGCTTTTTAAACGACTAATTCATCTCATTATAATTACTTCCTAACACCAGTGCTAACACATAAAAGAAAAGTTCATTGGATGTGTATTCATGATTTTTGGAAAAAACGCAGAATCAAGGATTGATTCTGCAAAATCAAAAGTTGCAGATCCTGACATTTAGTGGATAATGATAGTCAGTTTACAAAAGTAAAACCGAACACAAAAAGATCAGGATATCCGAGCGAACCATGTCATGTCACGTTCTTTCAATAATTCATTCTAGAAGTCTTTACTGAGCACCCTCAGTGATCTGGGATTGGTTTCTGTGCACACATACGTATTGTGCCCTGAACATTGACATAGTGTCACAGGCTCATATACTTGGAATACCTGGGATTCTTGCCTGACAAGACATTCCTTGTGGGAGAATTATATTCCCTACTCCACTGATATTGAGTCTGGCTACATGATTTTGTATGGACAATTAAACATAAAGGAGAGTAGTATGTGCCACCCACAAACAGAAGATTTAGGGGACATCCAAAATTCCACTTTCATTCTTCCTGTACCATAGATCTGATAGCATTTCTGCTGCGGTTTAAATGCTTTCCCTCTGAAACTCGTGTTTAAATTTAATACTTACAGTACTAACCTGTAGGTCCTTGAAGAGGCCGTTAGTGATCTGCCATTAGGAATGGATTAACCCACGTATACAATTGATTGATTAGTAATTGTTGGGTTATCAGGAGGGCAGGTCTGCTATAGGGACAATCTTAGAGGAGTTTAATGCTCTCTGTGTTTCACCTCAGATGCCCTGTCCTATCTTAGGACTCTGCCAATTAGCAGATGTGGCCCCTCAAACTTGAAACAGAGACTTGGGCTGAACAATCCCGTGTCTTTATTATTTAAACCAGTCTGTGTATTCTGTTATTAACAACAGAAAATGACTAAGACAGCCCCAGATAGTACCTGCTCCATGTACCTATGTCTCAGTGTGAAAATGTCATAAATCAGAATGGCAGCCAACTCCCATTAAAGATAAATCAGAAAAAAAATGTGTATGGAAAGGGAGGCAGATTTGAGTCATTTTCTACTATAATCCACATTGGCATAATGCAACTATTACCTGCTGGCCAGATTTTAAAGATGTCTTTCATCTGAGAAGAAAACAGTAGTGTAAGAACATGAAAGACAAAAATAGTGATTTTATTCAGGAACATGGGAAAAGGATCCCAAACAAATAGAAGATCTGGATAAGGAATGTGGTACATACCAATACAAGTGCATGTGAAGGCAAGCGTGATATGTTCATGCCTCTGTGATGTTACTTCACAGAGATTATTGTCAACACCAATGTTAACTATAGACATATGCAGATAAACAAAGTGAGAAGAAAAAATTCCTAAAACTACCATATATTTGTATATAAAAAATTCAAAAAGATATTTAGTATAGTAAATTGCTGTCTTGGACACTTATCTTTCAATAAAATTGTATAGATACATCAAAAAAATCTCAAAATAACTTTATTAATCATATTTTTATTTTATTTTACATTTTGAGACAAAGTCTCCAGTGTTCTAGGCTGGCTTCAAACTTGCTATTTGGCTAGGAATGTCCTAGTACCTCTGATCCTCCTGTTTCCAGCTCCCTCCTGAGTGATGGTATCCATCACTATGTCTAGTTCATGTGGTGCTTGGAATCCAGTACAGAGCTTCATGTATGCTAGCCAACCCTACCACCTGAGGTTCATCCCTACCCCTTTGTTGTCCTCTAAACTTAAACATCCAGTCCTAATTTCTGGTCATGTAGTTTCTTAATTTCTGGCTGTGATGATTCATCTTGAGTCTTAACTTGACACGTCCAGGAAAGGGAACCTTAACTGAAGAATTTCCTCCATCAGATCGCATGTGAGTGTGTCTGTGGGGCATTATCTTGATTTCTGATCCATGTAGGAGGTCTGAGACCACTGTGGGCAGTACCACTTGTGAGCATTCCTTGTGGGCCATATATATAAAAGTATATATGTACATATATCTACATATATATATATGTAGATATATATTAGCTGAAGATAAGCCTGAAAGCAAGCCTGTAAGCAGAATTTCTCCATGCTTCATGCTTCTGCCTTGAATTCCTGCCATTGCTTACTTAGATGATGATCCTCAAAGTATCAGATGAAATAAATCCTTTCCTTCCAAAGTTACTTTTGGTCACAGTTTTATCTACCAACAGAAAGAAAACTAGAACAATCACCAATATAAGAAAAATATTAACATAAGTTCCAATTCTAAATATTTTCATCTCAACATAGGAAAGGCATGCATTTCTTTTTCTTTTAAACTAATACGTGTCTACTTAAAATGTTTATTCACCAACTTTTTCTATCTGACAAGTCTCAGAATTTGGCTTAATGTAAATATTCAGTGAATAAAATTTAAAGCAGCCACATCTTCATCCTTTTTAAAAACACAGCTATATATTAGAATTCTGTCAGAGGCCTCTGTCAAATTGAACTATTGAACTTTGGATGGTGAAAGTCCTCCCCCAGGCAAGAGATTTAAATCATTTTCAAAGTTAATTTCCTGCTCCCAGATGGAGAACAAATCCAATCAGGTTTACTTCATTCTTTGGATGAATGGGAAAATGTCACTTGCATACTCAAAGAGGAAGGAGAAATCTCCGGGAAGTCGGTATCCCGTCTGTTCCACAGCCTCCGAGAAGGCAATCCTGAGTGAAGAGATGGGCTGTTCGGAGCCTGAGAACAGATTTGAAAGCCACCTACATAAATCCCAAGCTTGCTTTCAAGGGAATTCTAGAAGGAGGGGATAGCTGTTTACAATAGAAACACGTGTATCTTTGGATTTTTTTTTCACCTTAAAAGGAAGAGATGGTTTATAGTTCTAAGAAGGAATCTGCATGAACTGTTAAAGTTTCACCTGTGAGCTGAAATGAGGGACTTTCAGGGCTCTGTGAAAGTGAGAAGGTTTCTGCTTTGTCATATGTAGCATGAAAATTAGAAAGAACTAATGTTCAAAAATTCTAGAATAGTCTGAATAAAGAAAAAGTGAACTAGACATTCGTGTTTCCTATGTAAGCTATTAAATCCTAGTCCCCTCCCCCTCAGCCCCCCCATTGGCTACCTGTTTAAAAAAAAAATCATGTCTGCTGTCAAGACGTTTGGGAATCCGAACCCTTTCTAATGAAATCTTTCTAGGTGACAAAGGTATCCTCAGAAAAGAAACAGGTATGGAATTGAGTTTCATGGAATGGTTGGGCACCAGCTGGGCCACCCTCAACTTACCCTGCCATACCTGAGTTTGCAGGGTGTGTTTGTTAGTGTTTCATGGACTTGACAATCTGCAGTCATCTGCGAAGACAGAACCTCGATAAGAAAATGCAGCCCCCCCCCATCAGATTGGTCTTTAGTCAAACCTGTAGGACATCTTCTGATTGGTGATAGATGTAGGAAGGCCCCACCTGTTGTGGGTGGGGCCACTCCTCAGCTGGTGGTCGTGGGGCATTATCAGAAAGCATTCAGAGCAAGTCCAGAGGACAATCCGAAAGGAAGTGTTCCTCCACGGGCTCTGCTTCAGTTCCTGCCTTGAATCACTGCTCTGGCTCTTTCCTCTTGGTGTCAGAATGCATGTAACTAACTTACAGGAGCCCACGGTTGAGACACTTCAAGTTTTCAAAGAGCTTTTAGATACTCTAAAGAGACTGAATTTATATATGTTCATATTGTTGAAGACTGTGGGCTTTTAAAAGTTGAAATGTTTTATATTATAATATTGATAGTAATATGAGATCTTGGCCACAAACAAGAAAGGAAGGTGTATTGTTTAACAGTGATGATGTATTTGTGCGTCAAGTCGGCAAGGGGTCAATTGTGTTGGTAAGGTTTTTGCTTTGTTTTGTTTTGTTTGTTTGTTTGTGAGCTCGAAAGATGCTTGAGTCATTAGAGAAGAGGAAACCTCAGTTGAGAAAATTCCCCCATCAGATCGGCCTTAAAGGCAAGCCTGTGGGACATTTTCTTGACGGATGGTTGATGTGGAAGGTCTCATCCCACTGTGGGTGATGCCACCCCTGGACAGGTAGTCCTGTATACAAAAGAAAGCAGACTGAACAAGGGTGGAAAAGCAAGCCAGCCATTAAGCAGCATTTCTTCGCGGTTTGTGCTTCGGTTCCTGACTTGAGTTCTTTACCTTACTCAGTGATTGATTGCAACTGAAAACTGAAATAAACCCTTTTTCCTCCACAACAAGTTGCTTTGGGTCAGAGTGTTTTCTCACAGCAATAGAAACGCTAACTAAGACCATGCAAAGGGAAGTGGTGTTATTTGTTCTGGAAAGAAAAATATTTGCCTAAGCAACCTATCTGTATCTCTTGTTGAAGAATACCTAATCCTGGGGTCAACAGCACAAAGAAAACTTTTCTGAAAGGGTTTTAGTGGGCTTGATAATATTAAACTACATTATTTCTTATGAATATAAAGCAGGCACACAGTTATGCCTTAAACTAATGGTAATGAAAAGACATCTAAGGTAGAATTGCAGTTAAATGTTAGCTCAGGTTCCGGGATTCCAATTTAATTTTTAAAGTAAATCTGTCTATTTTTCCCTTCTCTAGTACTTAATCCAAAGAATTCTAGATTCCAATTAAAAGCAAATTGTCTATGTTTAATGAGTATTCAATATCAATAACAAAAGCAGTTCATAAAGAAGAGAAGAGGGATTATATTCCTTCTTTCAGAGCACAAATGTATCTCAATCAAAACAAATTAGCACTCAAGCTATGGCCATGAGCCGTGAATCATGGAAAAAACTTTTGTTGGACCAAGATTACCAATCTGGAAAAAGGGAAATCAACTTAATATAATTGATAATCACGTTCTGTGCTAGGTAGGGGAAGAATACATTTTTTTCTCTGCATAATTTTATGTAATCCTTACTGTAGTCTCTTTTATACAAAACACTGACAGTGACTTTAGGCTCATAAAATAAAGAATAGTAAATGTAACCCATTTCCCCATTAAAAAGCTGCGCCATAATTTTGTTTTTAGAAAAGCTGAAATAGAATATTTTTCTATTTTTGGAATCAGCCAAGAATGAGCACCTTTGTTTCTAAATCACTGTGTGTTACTTTAGACTATTTTCTAGGGCTGTGCTCACTTGTCTAGGATTGTGTACCCTTAATAATTATCAGATCTGTCATAAAGTGCTCTTTGAAGAATGGAACCTGTTCCTCCTAACAGGGTGTGAGTACTCCCACTGATCATTCCTGCACCATTCATACATCCTGGCAATTTCCTGGGTAAAATTATATATAATTATATATAAAATTAAAATTATTTATAATTATATATAATTTCATATATATATGAAATTGCCTTTTATTTAAATTTCTTTGATTATTAGTGAATTATTGGTGAATAATAATTGAATTATTAGTGAATGAAACTGAACAACATATTTATTGTTCATATTTATATTTTTCTATCAACTTCATTTGCTCACTTTTATACATGGTTCATTTTATGTATTTATAGAAACTACACTAATGTTACTATAACTTTGTAATGTGTGAGATTTTTCTCACTCTACTTTTTGGTTTATGGCAAGATTTCGTATGTTACTATTTGATCTATATGGCATTTATTTCAGTAAAAGATGATTAATTCAGTAAAAGATGAGTAATTCAACTCAGCTTTTATTCCTAGTGATTTGTAAGTCTTTCCAGCAATGACAATCACTGTTATCACTAGTCAACAGAGTAGAAACGTTACAACCTTGGGATGGTCTCAGCTTTTGTTACACAGACTTTCATTGCATATAGTTGTAAGTCAACTGTCCTCTGTGCAGTTTTATAATCAAATCCTGCACATGGAAAGCATTCCTAGTTTAAAAACAAAAGCACAAAAAACAAACACACACACAAAACCCAGCTGTCAGGATACCTGAACTTCAGCACTAGTTTTAGCAAAACCATAATCTGTCTATCATGTATGATTAATGATAAACAGCCTTAATTGGTTCAGTCCTCTTAAAGAAGTTTCCTAACAGTGGGCACCAAATTCTTTGCATGCATTCAGCACTCTTGACATTGAGCTGATCAGTTTTTGGTGAGTTGGTAGAATCCTGTGTCTTGCATTAGATCCTTTACATTAGAAGATGTTTGGAAACATCTTTTACCCTGACATACTAGACACAAGAAGCATTCCTTCAATTTGACAACCCAAAATACTCTGGTAGTCGGAATGAGAATGGTTCTCATAGGCTCATATGTTTGAATATTTGGTCCCTAGTTGGTAGAAATTTTTGAGGATTAAGAGGTGTGAACTTGTTGGAGGAAGTGTGTCACTGGGAGTGGGCTTTGAGGTTTCAATTCCCTATGCCATGCCAATTCCCTCCCCCCCCCCCCCCCCCCCCGACTTATGCTTGTGGATCAGATATGAGCTCTCAGCTACTGCTCCAGCACCATGCCTGCCTGCCGCCATACTCCCCATCATGCTAAACATGGACTTACCCTCTGAAACTATAAATAATTAAATGCCACAAATAAATGCCTTGATCATGATGTTTTGTCAAGGCAATGGAATTGTAACTAAAACAATCCTAGACATTATAAACTGCAAGAGTCTCTTCAGTTAAAATATACTCCCTTCTGGGTTTAAAAATAGGTTTTTTAAAATAATGTATAATTACTTGAAAAATTTAAATAATGTCAAAAGAAGTGAGCAATAAATACAAAATAACCAGGGAATTTAAATTTTTTAAAGGGTTACATTTATTAAAAATTTCAGGAAAATCATATAAATTCTTCCAGTCTTAATTCATTTCCCTCTTAAGACTTTGTTTCCCATTTCCTATATGCTATTTCAATTATACACTGAGAAGAAAGACATATACCTAAAAATCATGAATCTAAGTTATTAGAACAACTCAAATTACTAAATACAATGTCAGTCTCTGTTATTTGGCAGACAGAAAACATACACCAAAGTTTGCATCAAAGATAAATGATGTTTTTAGGTGTGATGGAACTTTTTATGTCTTTGTTTACCACCAAGAAGGTTCAGAATTTGACCCTCAGGTCTTCAAAAGATGTTCACTGCATCAACCCACATTCAAAGGCAGAAACAGGGAAGAAGCAAGGGGTTATGCCAGGTCTGTCTATTCCCATTTTTAAGGTAAATAAGATTTATTTTAAAAACTTTGCCTTAGATCTTATTGGCCTGGTACAGATACTCTGTTAGGACTCTCATCTCCATGAAAGAAATATTTGGAAACTAGGAGAATAAGAGAGGAGATCATTATTAGAACCTAAGATGCCAAAGAAACACAGCAAGACTTCAGTGCAAGATCTAACTTTGGTCAGCTGCATAGAAAGGACAAACCATTTGCAGGATCTACTACACATGATACCAAAGACAATACTCATGATAATGATGATATTACATGGTTTCTAAGTGGTTATGATGTGAAGGCCTGCCTCTAACAAAAATTCATGTACTGTAAGAATATTAAGTTTGTTTTACAAATGAGAACTACCCAATTGGTTATTTATTTATTTATTTATTTATTTATTTATTTATTTATTTATTTATTTATTTATTTATTTATTATTTGGTGGGGGATTCTTTCAATGTCTATGAAGCAAAATTTATTTTTGTGAAGTACCGTGATCAATCTATTGTTCTGAGTGGCTTCCAGAGATCTAAACAATTATGGACCAAAGATATTTAAAAATAATATGCCCTTAGTGAACGTTGTTGTATAACAGCTTCCTCTGAAATTGAAACATTCCATCCTGCAGGGAAGCTTTTTAAACAAGGAGGTAAACAACTCAAAATAGCTTTAATAAGTCCCTGAAACTGACCAGATTGACTAGAATCCCTCCTTGCCAGAGTAAGCAGTAAAAGCTGAGCTTCTCTCAGAAAAGTGGAGTTGAGATACAAGGAAGACTCTCAGACATGCCAAGCTGAAAAGCAACTCTGAGACCAGACCAGCTGCCTCAAAGAAGCAAAAACCAGCTGAGCAGCCTGAAAGTGGTTTAGACGAACTGAGGCACTTAGGAAAGACCCTCTACAACCTGTTGAGCTGCCTGCAGGTTGTGCAGTATGCTCCAGATTCCCAGATTCATGAGCTGTCGCCCATGCTACGGTGGGCCTTGGTGATGCAGCTGTTTTTGAGTAATTTCTGCTCCTATCAGTAACTCCTTACCCATATTCCTGTAAGTAACCCCAATAAAACTCATGGTTCATCAACTTGGACTTTGGTGGTATCTGTGCCTTGGTCTGTTGTGGGTTCCTATCTGGCATGTGTAGGCATATGGTATATGCATCAACTCCCCAGGAAATGTTTTGTCACATAACAAGCATGATCACACTTCCTTTTGTCATTGTCTCTTTAAAAATACAGCACAAGTATTTGCATAACATTTACCATGTGTTGGATATCACAGATAATCTAGAGATGACTTAGAGTTTAGAGGAGGGTATGTGAGTGATATACAAATACTGAACTATTTCATGTAAGAGGTGCCATGAATTTTGGAATCTGTGGCGGTTAATTTTCATTGTCAACTTGACTGGATTTAGAACAGCCTCTTGGGTATGTCTGAGAGGGAGACTCCATCAAGGATTAACTCAGCAGAGACCACACACCCTGAATATGGATGACAGTGTCCTACCTGCTAGGGTCCCAGACTGAAAAGGGGGATGGGGAGAAAAAGCCAGCTGAAGACCAGCCTTCATCTCTCCCTGCCTGCTGACTGAGGAGGTAGTGTGACCAGCATCTGTATCCCCTCTTAACCATCAGACAGTAAAACTAAGTTCTTCTTTTCTGAAGTTGCGCTGTCAAGTATGTTGCCCCAGCCACAATGGATACAGTATCTGTGGGGAGACCTGGAGAAAGCCTCACTGATGCAAGTTCATCAAGAGGTGCTTCCTCACTAAAACACTTCTCCTTTGTGGTTTAACAGAAAATAATATATTAAACACTGTGTATAAATACAGAGATACAGTTTTCCTTTTTTTGTAAGTAAAACCAAGTGTGGAAACCATGAAGAGACATCAATGACACTCCAACAGCCAGTGACCAATATCTACTTCCATTGTGGAGGCACATGCACACACTGTATAAACAGTATTCAGAAATGGTGCTGGAGGTGTTTTTATGCAGTTGACTGAAGCAGGAACAACCATATTATTCTCTTACAGTATCAACACCGTAGGCTGAGGCATGCTGGAAAACTGAGAGACTATACTTCATAATATAATTAAGCAGTGATTGAACATGGGACTAAGATCACTACCATAAGGATTTGTCAGACTAATCCAAAATGTTCCCAAGAAATTCTTGTGAATCTTAGGAGGAAATATGGCACAAGAGAATAGAATACTGAGTTTCAGTAAAAAATCTTTCTAAAGTAAAAATTTTTAACCAAAATGAAGATGGCTAGTTAAGGCCTTATACAACTGCCGCCCCCACTCCTTGACACGATTTTACAAAGCTCGGCTCTAGTATGTGCAGACTTATATATGCTTTCTAAGAAAAGTTATATTTTCCCCAAAAATGGTGAGGAAGGTAAGAGAACACGGCTCACTTCTGATCCCAATTCCACAAAATCTTCCAGTTCGAAGACTTTGTGCTTCCTCAATAGTAGTGGCTATCAGGTTTTTAAATTGTGCTTTGCCTCATACTTTTCTGAAATGTGGGTGAAATCAGTGTTCTTGCGCATGTTAAGATCAGGATAGAACTCAAAATCCATGACTTCTCATTATGCTTTTTATAACCGATGCACATTGTACAGCTTGGAACTCTCACATAGTGACTGAAAGAACCAAACAGAATGGCTGCTGACTCAAGAATGGTTTCTTCACTTTCGCTGCGTCTTTCTTTTGGATACTTGCTAAGTGGAAAAGTCCTGTGACATCTGTCTACTGAGCCAGAGAAGGGACAAATGAGAAAAGTCAACACCCCTACAGATAATTGGGGTTAATCCTACAACTGCTCTGGGTACCATTCCCTGGAACCATTCCTACCACCACCTGCAGATGACTTTTAGGGACCAGCTACCAACTTCCCTCAGCCCAGTGTGAACTCCAAGTACTGGCAAGGGGTCCCAGCATTTTTCTCAGTGTCATGGCCCCTCTCGGTGAGACTGAATGTATTTCTTAGGCTATTTTGTTGTTTCTACCTAACAAAAAGCTCTTCTAAGTCATTTATAAAGAACAGCATTGAGTTGTCTTTGACTGAAGTATTGGTCAATCCATTGGTTTCCATTGAATTAATGTAATAATTTAAAAATATTTTCTTATCTATTCCTATTGTAGAAATATTAATCAATACATGGCCCAAATAGTTCACTTCCTTCCCACTGTCACCACTGCCTCCCTGGGGAGGCTCTAATTAGAGGGAATGGTTAGAAACTTTCAGGCTCATTACCCACAATGTTTCAATGAATATAAAATATTTGCCATGGTTTCTGAAAGCAGCACTGGGTGGAAATCATAAGGGGAAAAATATACCTCTGTGCTTTAGAATCAGGATGGTTTGAGCATCTTCCCTTACAAATAAAATACTAAGAATGTTCTTCATGGAAATGACAGCAAATAATAGCCACCATTTATTGCCTCATGAACATAAGCATGAATGCCAGAGGTGAAAAAGCTATTTTTTATATTAATATTAAACCATAGCTAGTTTTTTTATTGTTCATAGAGCTAATGACAGTCAACACCCAACAGTAGATAGCATAATTAGGACCTAAAAATGATTGCTATTTCCTGTGAAAGGTTAGGTCTAATTAGAGGACATGAGATAGGCCCCATAACAAAAATAATAAGACCGAGGAACAGCAAAGAATTAGAGCCACAGGCAAGGTAAATTAATTCCTAAAGTTTTCATTGTTTGGCTCTTATGCCATTCTCGCTTGGACTAGGTGGAATGTCTCCTCCATCTTTCATTTCTACTCTTCTAGTCAGCAACAACTGAGCAACTGTCAGGGTTCTCTAGAGAAACTGAACAAATCACAAAAAGTGTTTGTGTATGTGAACGTGTGTGTGTGTGTGTGTGTGTGTGTGTGTGTGTGTGTGTGAGAGAGAGAGAGAGAGAGAGAGAGAGGTATTTAATTTGAAAGAATCTGCTCATGTATTTGCCCAGGGACTAGGCTCGCAAGCTAACTCTATGGAGAAGAGCCACAGGCTGGCAACACAGTTATAAAGCCGTTGTTGGCCTTTTGAATTCAAAGTTTGTATGACTGGAAACTTGGGCAATATTTCTAAGTTAAAATCTTGAGTCATAATTCTTCTTTTTTTTTTTTTCCTTCACAAAAACCTAATCTTCATTTTTAAGGGTTTAAATAACTGAGGATTTCCACACAAGTCATCAGAGTTAATCTGCTTATTTAAAGTCAGTTGAATTTATGTATATTATAATGTCTGCAGGATATCAACAGAGACATTAATTAACTGTATTAATGTTCAGTTAAACTATTGGATACAAGAGACCACTGACGCTGGTAAGGAAAATGAACTATGGTCTCAACTTAAGAGAAAGCAGTTTCTAGATTGCAATAGTGATATAGTAGCCCCCACTATACTTACTTGTGACTCATCATGGCCATTCAATGACGTAATGAGTGTCAGTTGCTTAGCACTCTGGTTGGAATATACAAAAATATGGATTAGTACTTGATTATTTTAAATTTCAGACCTCATTTGGAATATCCAGATAAGTAGCTGAAATACAGTGCTAGAGAACTTACCAATGTGGTAGGTATACCAGTTTCCTCCATGATTTGAACTGCAAAGTATGGCAGAGGGAATGGATGGTTTTGTTATAATGAAGGAATAATGGAACACACTTATACAGAGAAGTGATGAGGACAACATCTGGGCTCGGAATGTAGGGGGTCATGTACAAGAGGAGGACAGGGTTCAGAAGCTACTAAAAAGACTTCACAGTCCTCTCCATTGTCCTCACCTTTTATGTCCATTATTAGATAAACAAATATGGCTCAAGCTCCTCAAATCTCTCTCTTTCCCTTCCCAGCATAATTATTCTAAAACAAAAGGATACTCATACCATCCCCATGTTAAGGTCCACTGAAAATTACCCACAATTCTCCACTACGTGCCATAACATGTGATGTTAGTGACTGCCAGGCCTTCCTCTTTCACTGTTCCCCAAACCTTGTATATTCATATTTAAATGCATGTTGAACTCATTTCTATTTCTGTAAATTTTCCTTGTCTCTTCTGACCATGGCCCTTGAACATTCTTCTATTCCTTTCCAATATCCCCTATGTTTTCTGGATTTTGTTGTAGTTTTAATACAAAATATCCCTCACAGGGTCATGTGTTTGAATGCTCGGTCCCCATTTGGTAGTGCTATTTGGGGAGGTTGCAGTGACTGTGGGAAGTAGAATCCAGCTGGAAGAAGTCATGGAAGCAGAGCATAGGAAGGTATTAACCTTGGCCACTTCCTGGCTTACTATCTGCTCCCTTTCTGCTGTGATATGAACAACTGTCCTCAACCACATATTCCTACCTTTACAATGTTTCATTGAAATACATTTGCCAAACAGCCATAGACTGAGCTCTCCAAAACATGAGCCCAAAGAACTTTTTCTTCCTTTATTTTTTTAAGAAATTTTCTCACACTTTTGCAAAAGCAACTACTTTCTTTTTTCTAATCTAATTCTTTCTGCCGAAAGGAAGAATACATCTCTATTCCTCCCTGGAACTCCAATCTTTACCCCAACAGAAGATACCGATTGACAGATAATCATGTCCAGACTCTTCTTCAAGTACCACATTCTCTAAGTATAGATGTTGATACTTGATGTGTCTTTATGCCTCTCACAGTGTCTTTTGAAAAGTACCTTATACTTAGTTTCCTCTGTAAGTTCTTAGTGAATCCAGTGGAAGTAATGATAGAACCATAAACTCTTATAATCCTTTGAAAAGTGGAAATTATATTCCACTATTACAAAATGAGTGTAAATGAACCATGTGTTGATTACACACGGGGCTGACTATGTTATAAAGTGCACAAGTGGTAGGCAAAGAATGGCTCTATTGTAGTAGTAAATGTGAGTCATGCCAAACGAATATGCTAAGCAATAAATGCTAATTAAATATTCAATTAACGATTCACTTGCCTTTTGAAACCTAGAATGGCTTGAAGGAGATTATTTGTGTCTCTTAAAAGCTCTCTTCTGGTAAATTTATTCTCTCCATTTAATTCCTTTAAAGTGTGCTGAATCCTGAAAAATTCTTCTAGTGACCTTAAAATTTGCTTCTTCCAAGATTAGCACAGAATTTAGAGGAGCTCCTACATAACCACAGATAACCCCTGGCTCTTTTCTTTTTATCCTAAAAGTTGTCTGCCCTTCACAGAACTCTGATGTGATTATGCACTCTAACATGGTCAAACATACATACAAATCAAAAGCTATTGTGATGCACCTCACAGTCGGACCATTTGCTTTGGTACAATTCATGTCCTTTGCAGCTGGGACACTGAGCTGTCTGGATCCTATAGCAGCTCCTCAGCATCCCTGACAGACATTTCTATGTAAGTCTTCAGACTTAGATTAGAAGCCACACCTATCTAACACACCATTTTCTCTAGAGCCTGACACTAAAAATGATACATGCTATGTGCTCAGTAATTACTTGTTCACTGGAAAAGGGAGTACAGATTTACAGGGTTAGGAGTAGGTACACATGTTTTGTGGCAATGTTGGTATCCCTTAAAGAGCCTCTCAGGAATAAGGGATGTAGCAGTCATGTTACCAAGGGAAGACTCAAGTAAACCTTCCAGCTCCACTGGATTTTAATTAATTAATTAATCTATTTATTATTTACTTCCTTTTTTGGATAATGCTAAGGATTGAACCCAGGCCTTTGTGCATGAAAATCAAATGCTATACACTTAGCTACATCTGTAGACTTGTTTTTAATTGACATTAAAAGTTACTAGTTTGGGTATTATATAGCATCAAGTAATATATTCCTAGTTTCCCACTGGCTTTGCTATAGAAAACACTTTGGACTAAAGCCATCTAACAGCAAATATTATTTCTCCATGTCCTCTGAGAAAATTACTTTTCTCTAACTCCCTGGTCTTCTGGAAAAAATAGTTATCTGTTCTTTTCTCCTGTTTTCTGGGTAAAGTTTGCATTCTGGTAATTAACTGAACAATTAACTATTCTTAGGAATAAGCTGAAAGGACATGAGTTATAAGGATTTCTAATCAATACTCTTGTTAGATTTGTGACCTATACATAATAACAGCAGCCTTAAATCAGAGAAGCAGATTGTCTGAGATTTGTGACTTCCATGGTACCCACCCATCTGATGAGTCTCCCCCAAACTCCCTATTGAACTCTTATGCCTGCAGCCTAGATAGTCTTTGTGATAACCTCCACCTTCCTTGGCTTTCTAGTTTTCCAAATAAATTTATTTTCCAACCACTTGATTTTAATCATTGTTTGTTTTTTTTTTAAGTTGAGAGAGTGAGTGTGGATTCATGGTACCAATTAGATACATGGTGTGTTGCATTAGTCCCTTGAAGTTGGGGATTGTCCCTAACAGGGATGTGAAACCTACATTATGGTTCATGATATGATGATAGATTATGAGAATATATGCCATACCTGACTTTAGCCAAGGAAAAACAAACAACACAAAAAGACTATGCAATGGCCTGTAATTGTTTGTATCAGCTGTAAAATACATATCCCTAAAACAGGAATTCATTTCACAATTAATGATATTTGTTGAAGTGCATGAGAAGACCTGAAAGAATTGAAAGCTCTTTCCTTCTATGGTGGTTTGAATAAAATGTCACCATAGTTGGGGTATCTGACTATTTAGTCCCCACTTGGTAGCTCTTTGGAGAGGCTTAGGAGGTATGACCTTGTTGAAGAAAGTATGTCACTGTGGGTGGGTTTGGAGGGTTTTAGAAGACTCATGGCATTTTTGAGTTTGTTCCCTCAGTGTTATAAGATATGAGCATTCAGCTTTCAGCTTCCAGGTCCAGCCACCATGCCTGACAGCTGCCTTGCTTCCCTGGTGTGGAAGCCATGGACTCTCTTTCTGGAATTGTAAGGGCCAAATAAACTCTTCCTTCTATAAACTGCCTTCATCATGGTGTTTTTTCGCAGCAATAGAAGTGTAACTAAGATACCTCCTAAAGACTTTGAAGAAAGTACTCAAAAGTCATTATACAAAGAAGTAATTTTATAAGTTATTGGGGCAAGACACAGTCCCTCTTAGAAGAAGCAGTAAAAAGTTCTGATGTCAAGCAAGGCCTATCACCCTGTGAGACAGATCTTCTCATCCAGGTATTGTGTCTAATGCCTGTAATTCCACCACTCTGCATGCTCAAGCTGGAAGATCACCAGAAATCAGAGGCCATCTGGGTCTACATGGTGAATTCCAGGCAACCTGGGCTAAAGTGTAAGGAAAAAAGCTCTCCCTCAAGATCACGCCCTTTCATCAGATGGAGTATTTGCCATGAGGAGTAGAAAAGAAAGGTCTCTACAAAAGACCCCAGTGATCTTTTCAGTAACTTTAGATTTAACTCAGGAATAGTTGAAATCTTCCATACGGGTAAACAAGGCCTGAAGAAATTATAAAAACTAGGGATTTGAAATATTTCCAGAAAATACATTTTTTTTACATCTCCCAATCATTATCAGCCAGGTGACAGTTATAATGCAGATGCAATTATTTGCACACAAGCAAGGTTTCCTAACTGTTTATATTGACATTTAATTAAATTATATTTGTGCTGTGTTACGTTTAATTGCCATTTAAAATGTCTTCAAGGACTGAATTATGATTCTGCACTAAAATGAAAATTGCTGTTTTTAAAAAGGCTCCTCAGAGGTCATAGAGTGGGGCACACGCTTAAATCATAGAGAAACAAGTAAGTACCCATCCTCGAGATCATAAACAGAAATATATATTTACTTGGAAAGCAGACACAAAGTGATTTGTTGGAGTGCAGGAAGGCATGTACCACAAGGGTGGTAAGGAAATGCATAGTGTCTTACTTTTGCTTTTTATGTGCCAAGGAAGAAAGTGCTGGCAGCAGATTTTACAGAGCTGGGGTCAGCAGACGGTGAGGAAATTCACTCATCTCCAGAGAAATGTTTTAAATCAATGTTGTATGCTTAATGGTCTTGGATGGCTATGGCGGTTTGAAGGAGAATGTCCTCCACAGGCTCAGAGATATTGGAACACTTGGTCCTCAGCTGGTGACTCTTTGAGGAGGCTTAGGGTGTACTGTCCTACTGGGGGACGTATGTCACTGGGGAGGGACTTTGATATTGAAAGTTTCTTGCCACCTGTGATTCTATCTCTGCTTTGTGCTTGGGGTGGAGACCTGAAGTCTCAGTTTCCTGTTCCTGCCGCTGTACTTGCTACTTGCCGCCATAGTTCCCAACGTGATTGGCTCTAAACCCTCTGAAAATGTAAGCAAAAATAAACTCTTTCTTCTGTAAGTCACTCTTTGCTGTGGGGTTTAATCAGAGCAGCAGGAAAGTAACTAATCCAATAACGTAGTGGTATTTGCTCTGCCCATGACCTTGGGCTATAGGGCCAGAAAGAGGCAGTGCTTCTTGCCCTTGTATGTGACCTCTTAAAAGGAAAGAGAGAGAGAGAGAGATCATGTGGGAAAGAGAGATGGCTCAGTGGTTAAGAGCACTAACTGATGTTCCAGAGGACCCAGGTTCAATTCTCAGGCTGTCAGGTGTCTGATCACACCAGAATTAAAAAAAAAAAAAGACCCATGTGACCCTGTTCCCTTTTCTTTCAAGAGGTCACATACATCCTTCAGGCCCTATAGCCCAAGTTCATGGGTGGAGCAAATACCACTGCACATAGCATAGAAGAAGGTATTGGGTAGCAAAACTACATGTTGATAGTAACAACCTTGAGTTTAAAGTGGATATAGTTGTTCATTTTTTTACAACTTCCTGAGGATGCTGATGTTTCTACTCTAAGGATCAGGAATTGAGATCCTCTGCCTTATATGCTGTAAGCAGAAAGTAAAGACTCCTTTATCCAAGTACCTGGGCAGCCGGGGCTGGTTTCCTCAGGTTCCATCAGGAAGACACACACCTAGGATTCAGAGGAGGAAGGAAAGAGTTAAGCCAACACCCAGCTCCTTTGGTGAAGAAAAGCTGTACCGTTGAGGTGAAGTTGTTTGGGTTCTGTTCAGTAACTTACTTCATCAGTTTAAAACCCACACTGACATTGGGATAATCTATAAAAATGATGGGGGAAAATCCCTTTAAATAAGAATAAAATAAAAATTTTAAATGATTAACTGTCACACCACATGTTTATGGTCAGCATGGTATTTTTCATCTTTGTGAGGTATGATGCTGATGTCTTGCATTAATCTCCCTTAGAGTCTACTTTGTATTAATGTTGGTTAGATCTTGAAGTATCTGAGAAGTCTTAGAGGGGAGGCAAGAACACAAAATCTAATCTCTGTGGTGAGAAGATACATAAATTAAACAACACTAAGAGTCCCTGAAATAGCCCATGTGAACAGAACACACTAGTTCTGAAAGCACTTTTAAGTGTTTTCTATCTAGGAAGTGGGTCCCAAATGGAAACAGCATTTCCTGTGACACAGTCTCTTCCCATGGAGCTGTGGAGCAACATCTGTGACAATCAGAAGCGCAACACGTGAGAGGAGCCAGGTAACAGGGCAAGACTTCAGATGGAGGGATTGGGACACCTACTCAGCCACGGAACTTTCTACTGACACTCTCTCCTGCCTATGGGATGTGCTGGGTTAAGTTTGGTGCAGAGATTGTGGGAGTGCCCAACCAATGACTGACTGTTCCAACCTCAGGCCCATGCCATGAGAGTGAATCCACCCCTGAACCTGCCTGGAGCTCCAGGACCTAGAGGCTGGATGGCCCAGAGACCTAGGATACAACCAAACATGACTGGAGAGAGAAAAATGTCAATGTCATGATGCCTAACCATATTCTGTTATACTCATAGATTGGTGCCTAGCCCAAATGTCATCAGAGAGGTTTCATCCAGCAACTGATGGAAACAGATGCAGAGATTCACAGCTGAACATTAGGCTGAGCTCAGGGAATCCTGCTGAAGAGAGGGAGGAAGGATTTTTGGAGCCAGAGGGGTCAAGGATACCACAAGAAAATCCACAAGTTTTTCAACTAACCTAGGCTCTTAAGGGCTCACAGAGACTGAACTGAGCCTAGATGGGACTGACCTAGGCCCTCTGCATATATGCTACAGTTGTGTAGCTTAGTCTTCTTGCGTGACTCCCAACAGTGGGAGCAGGGACTGCCTCTGACTCTTTTACTGGTTTTGAATAGTCTATTCCTCATATTACATTGCCTTGCCCAGTCTTAGTAGAAGGAGAGGTGCTTAGTCTTCCGGCAACTTGATATGCCATGTGTTGTTGATATCCATAGGAGGCCTGCCCTTTTCCGAATAGAAACAGAGGAGGAGATCAGGCAGAGGGGAGGTTGGGGGAGAGACTAGGAGGAGAGGAGGGAGGGGAAACATTAGTCTGGATGTAAAATAAGTAAATAAAATTAAAAAAGAAAAAGAAAGAAAGGAGCCGGGTGACCCAAGTCTGTGCTGTTTCTTTCTGGGTGGTTATGTGTAGAATGCCTCATGTTATGGTTTTGTTTTGTCCTAGCCCAGAGTGCTAGAGAACCAATCTGCCTGGAAACATGGATAGGTGTGAACTCTTCATTTTGAAGTGATCACATATGCCTATTGCAGAGACTCGGGCCCCCCCTAACACCTCGAGCAGAATTTTATTGTGCTATAAAATTAACTTGGACTGACTTCCCTGACTTTCTATTTTTCATTCCTTCTCAGTTGCCACACCCTCTGGGGATCAGTCTGGCTCTAAATGACTGAGGCAATGAGGCTTCCCTTTCTTCCCCTAGGACACTAATGCACAGTCTAATAGACTGTTAGGAACTTGCTTCTCATATTCAGCCTGCATTTTCTTTTCCCTAATTGCATCCCATTACTACATTCTAAACAATTTTTCTTCTTCCTTTATACCCTACAGATTCTCGTCTGGGGTTATTTCAATTTGGCCAAGCTTTGTAAACTGAATTGTTGTTGTTTTTCTATATTATTACTGGAAGTCAAACTTTTTAGTTTCTAGCTTGCTTGTTTGAAATTCTGAAATTTTCTTGCTGCTGGCTATCACAATGGTAGTCAAAAGACTTCCATTTACTAAGAAAGGTCTGACCAGACAAACATAGGAAATCATATTTCCTTCTTATTTCCAGTGTGAAATTTCAGTTAATATCACATTGACTATATATTGCCATTCTAATTTGGTTTTTAACAGACATCCACTGTCTAGATTATCTTTACTACCTACTAATAGGGTTTTGAAATTTTTATCCTTCAAATTACTTAACACTCCTTGCATTGTGTTTGGGTTTCTCTCCTGCATTTTTGTCTTGCTTTGTATCACTACACGCCTTTTCCCAGATCACAGTTTTACATGACTTACATAAATATAAGTAGGCAACTTAAAATAATTTTACAGGATAAACGTTTTGTAAAAACAAAAATACAGAATAAAATGAATATTGGCTCAAGTGTTTTTCTAAGTTGTCCTATTACCAATAAAAACTCAAGAGTCAAATATTAGGGTGAAAACATGATAGATCACAGAAGCAGCAGAGGAGCGATCAGCTGACCTTCTCTCTATACTTCCCAGATCAAAGAGAGCTTGGAATCTCCAAGTCCCTCTCTTCTGTTTCCTGTGCATCTTCTCTATCCACATTCCTGATTTCTCTACGGCTAATTCTGATCAGCTAGTCACTGACTCTGCCCCCTGTTTTTAAGGCTAACTTTATTAACAGTCTTGGAGAGTCACAGTGTGATCAAATATCCATCAACAACTGGCAATCTCAATGCTGTTATTGATAAATGCTTTCCCCCTTTTTGTAGTAAGTGTATCCAATATTTACAAGATGCTCTTTAATGTCGACAGTTATTTTTCAGATCTGCCATCTTAGTTAGCTCTCATTTTAATTCTATGTTTGATTTCCTTGTTACTTTGAGCCTTAAGAACCATTTCCTAATCCTGTTGATAACATACACAATTTGCGCGCGCGCGCGCGCACACACACACACACACACACACACACACACACACACACAGAGTGTGGAAACTACAAAGAATTTTCATTTTATCTTACTTTGTCATTATTCCATCAATAGGAGCCCAAGTATGAATTCTGAGTCCCCTGGCAGTGGAGTATAGTGAGGTTCTCCTAGACATCAGTCATCCTACAATATTGAAACATACAATCATAACCAATCATAGAATTTCATCCACTGAAGACAAGGAAAAGACTTCAAAGGTAGTTGTTTGATGTGTCTGTTGATGGAACTTACAAATTCTCCAGAATCTTGTTATGAAAGAAACTTGAAATATCTGCCATCTAGTGAGAAATATTCTAAGATATAAAAGGTAAACATGTGTTATGAAAGGCAATAATCTGCCTTAAATTGAGGAAATTATCATATAGAGCACATCTCTCCTGGCCATATACCTTTAATTGAAATCTTGATTGCAGTACTCATGAGCAAGAATTCCTATCACTCTCCACATCTCTGATTAACTTCCTTGCACAGCAAAAGGAAGGAATATTAGACCATGTTCCCATGAATGTTCTGAAAGCGTTTAAGGGATACTGCCACCTATTAAGTATCAGGGTCCTTTCCAGGAGAGATTCCATTCACTTTCATTCCTCCCTCTATTTTTTACAATGGAGTTGGAGCACATGCTCATAACAGATCCATTCTTTTTTCCCCTTTCTCTGATTCTGTGAGAGTCGTATAATACAGTCTGATGGTGACTGGCTGCCTCACTCCTGTTGGGAGTTCTATGAAGTTTTTGTAAAAATTCTTCTGTTATAGTTTTTAATGTTTGACATTTAAAATCATATGGCTATCCATTGAAAATTCTGGTCTGACACATGAGAACTAAAAGAATAATTTACTGGACGCACTTAACTCACACAGACATAGCTGTATGAGTCATAGAGAAGAGAAAACGGGGAAGAGTGGCTGTTGAGCATGCTGTGGAGACCCAGACAACTCAGCACTGGACTGTTATCCCACTAGCCTAACTTAATCAAAGCTTGACCTGCCCACTCAGCTATCATTCGTCCTCAGCAAAATTTCTCAAGCAGTTCATACTCAATGCTTTCTATTGTATTGACCACATTTTACTTCTTTTCTTTTTAACATTTATTTATTTAATTTATTTTACGTCTGCATGAAACCCATACATAAAGGTCAGAGGATGAGTTGAAGGAGTCAGCTCTCTACTTTCACTATGACAAAAGAGCTTGATGGCTGGTCTTAGTTACTGATTTTATTGCTATGAAGAGACATCATGACCACAGTAATGAAGAAAACATTTCATTGGCATGTCTCATTTACAGTTTCAGAGGTTCAGTCCATTATCATCATGACAAGGAGCATGGCAGTGTACAGGCAGATGTGATACTGGAGCTGAGAGTGCTACATCTTGCAGGCAACAGGGAGTCGACTGACTGTCACCCTGAGTAAAGCTTGAGAAAAGAGACCTTAAAGCCCATCCCACGGTGAGACACTTCCTCCAACAAGACCACACCTATTCCAACAAGGTCACATCTCCAAATAGTGCCACTCCCTTTGGGAGCTTTTGTAGCTGGAGTTTTCTCCAGTCCTGCCTGGCCCATAGTCAGGACAAATCTCTCTCACCCACCAGTCCTGCAGCCACTTAGACCCAACTGAGTAAACACACAAAGACTTATATTGCTTACAAACTGTATGGCCGCAGCAGGCCATTGTTATCTAGCTATCTTGTTATCTAGTTCTTATATCTTAAATTAACCCACATCTATTAGTCTATAAGTTGCCATGTGGCTTGTAGCTTACCGGTAATTTTACATCTCACTTCCTCTGTGTCTGGCTCGAGACTCCTGACTCAGCCTTCTGTTCCCAGAATTCTCTTCTCTACTTGTCCCGCCTATACTTCCTGTCTGGCTACTGGCCAATCAGTATTTGATTTATTAACCAATCAGAGCAACATATTTAACATACAGAACATCCCACAGCAGGCTATTTTTTTCAAACCACTGCATGGCTATTATCTATCTCATTTAGGAGATAACTATTCCCCCTATCTCCTTAGCATGACTCTAGGTGAATCAGCCTTCCTCGTGTTCTGTTTTCTAATATTTAATTTCCAAATAATTTCAGGATTACTTATAGAGAAGATATAAGAACAATGCGGAGAGATCTAGTATATGTTTCAAGATTCACTAATTTTTTTTTGTTGCCAGAACTTGCTTTATTCTTTCTCATGCATTTGTGTATTATGCATTATGCCTATTTCAGATAAACCTTATTATTTAAATATTTTAGTGTGCATTTCATAAAAAATTTAGTCCTCCACATAATCATGGCCAAGTTATCAAGAACGGAACATCAATATTGATATGCTATTACCTAATAGGCTGACCTGAACACAAATTTTCACTTGCCTTAAAGTGTCCATTAGAGAAAATACTCTGAGTTGTCAATAACGGATTTCATCATAATGACCCATAATTCAGTCCCCATGGAATTATTTTATAATTTCACTTGTCTGTTGTTTGTTGCTAGTATATAAAAAACCAATTTATATTGTTATTTGATTTGATTTGTTTTGAGGCAAGCTCTCATACATAACCAAAACTAACCTTCAGTTCTCAATCCTTCTGCCTTGGTTATATGAGTGTTGAGAGAGCATGAATTTACCACCACATAGAGTTTGGCAGTTTGTTTCTGTATAAAGATGATTATAAACTTAAAATAGTTGAACTTATGATTTCTTCACTTTATAATGACTTTTAAAAAGATGCACAAGCAATAGATATCATATTTTGACTTTTTATGTGTACTGTTTTTCTTATCTTAACAATATACTTTTAGTATGATTATCTTTCATTCTTGGGTGGTAGCAGCAAGCCTCAGCTTTCAGTCAGTCAATAACCATGAAGATAAAAAGTTCTATTTCTCTTGTGTGCTGTCTTGCTATCACTTCTTCAATACAGCTATTCAAGAAATTATAAGAGCTCTTCAACATGCTACTATGAAATAGACTTTTTAGATGGTCTGGCACAACTAAAGCCAATATCAATATTTCCAAAGCATGTAAAAAGGAGCTCAGGCTAAGCTATAATAGTGGAAGGTGGAGGATATTAAATGCATTTTCAATTTAATTATATTTTCAATTTCGAATGGATTTATCCAGATGTAACACTACCAGAAATTGAGAAACATGTACATGGATAATAAATCCTGCAACTGTTCTAAATTCATATGTTACTAATAGCATTTTTTTCTGTATGATACATCCTACTTTTGATGTAAATCAGCAGGCACATAGGATGCCTATTATTTATTTTTCTTGCTTTCTTGCACTAGTGCTTCCAGTATAATACCAAATAAGGACTAGAAGTAGAGATTCTTGTCTTGTTCTAATTCTTAGGAAAAATATTTATTTCAACATTAGGTGCAATGCTACCTATAGCTTTTCTTCCCTTTTACATAATGCATAACTTCCTCAAAAGTTATGCTTCAGATCCCAAGCACTGGATTGTTTATTTGTTTATTGTTTGGTTTTAAGTCTTAGGATAACATTTCTACATGAGAAATGACAAAAGCCATGGTGAGTCTGTAAGACAGCCCTGCAGGTGAAAGTGCTGCTGAGCAGCTTTTAAGTCCAATCAGAGAGCTATTGGCTGCTGTCAAGGTAAGCATGCCACTGCTGCATCCTTAGGCTGATTGTATTACGCTGGTGGTTGCTATGGTGCATATGTCCACTCAACAAGGGGGAAATGGT
>CABHPQ010161507.1:0-21349 GCA_902168405.1 Peromyscus aztecus | reverse complement strand
ACTCAACTTAACCAGGAAACTCCTTCCTGTGTGGCCACTCTCCAAGATTCCACACAGAGTGAGGATGAGCCGTGAGGATGCACAGGTAAGGATGCCTCTCGGAGAAAGTGGCCCAGGTGGGAGAAGGGGCAGTCTGATTCCCTCAAGAGACTGATCTATGCAGGGAGGCAGGAGGCTTGGGCACACATGCAGCTGTCTGAAAATAATGCATTTTCTGTCTCCAGAGAGGCTTCAGAGCTGATTTCTGGCCTCTGTCTTTGGAGGGGGCTGAGAGAGGGTATGACACCGGCCTTGAGTGAGTCACCAGGGCAAAGGTCTCCTGAGCCTTAGTCATGCCGTCCAGCCTGGAGTCTAGTTTCCAGAGGTCCTCCCAGCCTAGGGTCAGTACTGTTCAGAGAAGCCCACCCAAGCCTCACGACCACACCCCAAGAAGAAGAGCAGGTGCAGAGGAGGCTGTTGATAAGGTACCTCGCATTCCCTCACCGTGCTCATTCATGGAAAAATACTTTCTGAGCAAAAATGTTTCAAAATATTTTTTAAGCACATACATAATTCTATTTATTAAACAAAGTCCAAGAGATACAGCCTTTGGGAACCTGGGGGCAATAAAGTGAGTCACGGCTGGCTTCAGTGACTCAGTGGGAACAAGGGGATTCCACCGCCTACGCCTCCTCTTGAAAAAAAAAAAAAAAACAATTTGCCTTCTCGACAGGTGATGGGAGCCTCTGCCATCAGTCCGCGCCAAGAAAACCATCCAACAAAACAAGAAACCCGCTTCAAAAAATTTTAGTTGTAGAGCTGAGTAATTCGATGTGGGCCTGTGTCCAGCCTACGCCCCCGCGGGACACAGAGAGCCCGGGAGTGGCTTGGCCGGGCCAGGGGCTGAATTAAGAAGGACTTACCAGCTGAAGAATTCCAAACCCCTGTGTCACATGGAGGAACCTTCCAAAACACTGGATCGTGCCAGCCTTGAGAGTCACTCGGAGCCATGGTAACCCTGTCTCCTCAACCACACTGCTTGTGTTTTTGTGTCCCTAGATTTTTTCCTGTTTTGCAATGTTTTGCTGGGACCCCCGACTCTGCCCAAAGTCAGGGGCCAGGGGCCAGGGTTCCTAGTGAGGGCAGGAACAGCCTGCCCCCCAGCCTGACCTTCCTTGGAAGGCTAGGCCTCTTTTATTTTGTGGAACACATGGAAGCAGAACTGTCCCTGGTCATTCTCTTGACTTCTCTCTGACGTGACGGGAGAAATCACTCCAGAGCTCAGGGAAATGGTGGTCTAGGGTTCCAGATCTTGCTCCAGTTGAGAGCTAACCCAGGGTCCCCCGTTTGATATCTTTGAACCTCAGTCAACTTGTCTGCAAAATGGGGACAGCACAGGCACTTTTCAAGGTTGGAGGGGCAACAAAAGGGGATGCCGCTTTCCTTCAGTACCACACACACACACACACACACACACACACACACACACACACACACACACACACTTACTATCACAGAGACTATTCTATAAGTTGAGCATGCAGCAGCAAACAGCAAGTCCCTGCTCCCAAGGAACCAACAGTCTAGTGTGGGAAGCAGTGGACAGAGACAGCAGATAGACAAATGAAGTGCTGAGTGCCACCTGGAGAATGAAGCATGTCCATGAGACAGGACAGGGGACACTGGGTTAGGGGTTGAGCCACGAAGGTTTGAGCAAAAGCCCCTCTCAAGGAAAGTGGTTTCTAAGTGATAGGAGATACCATGGGTGAAAGAACAGGGGAGAATGTTACAAAGTCGGCGGCATATGCCAAGGTCCCGGGGCATGAAGGAGCACGGAGCATCCGAAGATGGAATAAGGAGGGTTTCTCTGCAGCCAGGAAAACCAGGGGGAGAGAGGATCAGCTGAGATCAGAAAGATGAGCAAACACAGTCTCACGGGTCCCTGCCAGTCCTACGAAGAATTAAAAATAGGATCGAAACACATAATGATCCTTATTATGACTGCTGCTATAAATAGAACCACACTTTCCAAAACACGGGGCTCTCCTAACTCAAGCACCCTGTGGCCCCTCTCCTCAGTGTTTTCCACCTCCTCAGCTTGTCCTCTTGATGGAGTGGAAAGTGCCAAGCCCGTTTTAACGGACAGCTATAAAAAGCATGCTGAGGCTCCCGGTGCCGATGACCAAACTCTGGGGCTAATATTAGCCTGAAGCTGTCACCTTTCCTAATGAGAACAGCAGCTGGGATTCCCCTGCCTTGGAAAACTGTGGCCGCCCCACCCTGCATGCAGCGCCTACTAGCCAAGTGTCCATGGAGATGGACACAGGATCGGTTTTGGAAAAACCAACTTCAGTTACATGGATCTCCCTTGCAGGAGGTGAACCCTTGGGGTCAAAAGAGCAGACTCTGCACCTTGCAAATTATCAAGGCCCCCCCTGTCATGAGAGGAGCCACATACCCCTCTCAGGAAAGCCTACTTCTTGGGGGGGTACTCAGGGTGCCTCAGAAGGCCTTGCTGGTCCCTGAGATCCCGGAGTTGGTGTGAAAGACTCTCGGTGATGAAACAGATATTATACCAACAACTCAGCAGAACTCAGGGTTCTCCATCACTACAACCTGGTTTAAACCCATGCTTTGGGGACCAAGAAGGGTCTTAGAGCAAATCAAGTCAGATCTGCACTTTTACAGACCCTGGAGCCACACTGCCTGAACCACCAGGTACCAGCTGTGTGGTATTCATTACGTCATCTAACCTCTGTGCTTGGTCTCACTGTAGAACCTGGGGAAGAGTAGCTTATTTGGAGGGCTATCATGAGACTCAGATTGCCTTGCCTAACCTTGGCAAATGCTTAGACCAGAGCTTGGCTCAGGACGAGTGACTGTTGCTTTTGAATGTCTCCTGGCTCTCTGGGTGAACTCTTGGCTTTGTTCTTCCCTTGCAAAGTGTCATAACAAAAGGAAAGAATGGTTTATTCAGCTTCCAGTGATGGGTCACAGTCCATCTTTTCATGGAGGTCACAGAGGCAGGAGCCTGAGACAGCTGGTCACCCAGCTCACGTTTTATGAACATTCTCAATGGACTCAGCCCTGTCTGTGTACAGAGCCCAGCCTGCATGCTCCCTTCCTATCTTCTCGACTCCACAGAATGGTGAATCACATGAATTTGACCAAAAGAAGTCCTTTCTCAGAGAGGTCCAGCAGTCTACTCAGGGTGGGACAGCAACCGAGCTCTGACTGCTTTCCTTCCTGCTGTTGTGATAAAACATTTTGATAAAAAGCAATGCAGGAAAGAAAGGGTTCATTTGGCTTCCAATTACGGGTCAGAGACCATCATTTCATGGAGGCCATAGAGGCAAGGGCCTGAGACAGCTGGTCACTCAGCAGCCATAATCAAGAACAGAGAAATAAGTGCAGCCATGCTGCCTGTTTGCTTCTTAGGGGCAGGCAGCCTTTTTTTTTACTTCTGTGCCTAAGGGATGGTGCCACCCATAGTGACTGTGTCCTCCCACATCAGAGTGATTCTCCACAGACATGTTAGTTAACCTGATCTAGACAATTCCTCATTAAAACTCTCTCCTGCCAAGTGATGGTGGTACACGCCTTTAATCCCAGCACTCGGGAGGCAGAGACAGGCAGAGCTCTGTGAGTTCGAGGCCAACCTGGTCTACAGAGTGAGATCCAGGACAGCCAGGGCTGTTGCACAGGGAAATCCTGTCTCGAAAAACCAAAAACCAAAACCAAAACCAAAAACAAAAACAAAAAAAAAAACAAAATAAACAACTGTCACACAGTTCGACCTCAAAGCCTGGGCTTGGGACCATGGGACTTTGGGACCTGGGCTTAGGACCATGCAGCTGGCAGCCCCACCCCCACCTCCTAAGCTTGTCCAATCCAAACCTACACACAGACACCATGTGCCTCACATAAGGCATGTGGCCAGAGCTCTAAGGAGGCTGGAGGGCCACCTTTAAAGACAGCCACAGGTGTTCAATGACCACAAGCTGTGATCTCAGGGCACACAACTCCCGTACGCCCCCCAACTCCAGGGGCAGGATTGATGTGCCAGTTCACAGAGGGAAGCCAAACCACAGGCTGAGGCTACATATGTCTACAGGTGAGGGCCCCGACCTTGACTGTCAGCTTAATAATAATGGCATAATAATAACTCAGCATGCTGAGTTAGGTGGGAAATGTGCCATTACGATTATTCCCACTGGGTCAACTTGACTTTTCAAGGCCAAATGCTTCTGATGGTGAGGTCAAGGTATGGATGGCTCTGGAACTCAGGAGGGCTGCACAGCAGCCAGCTAGCTGTTGTGGGGTAACCCTTTGTACACTGTGAAGATGGGTCACTGTCTGACCTCATCTGCCAAGGCACCTTCTGATAGGTTTAATAAAGAGCTGAATGGCCAATAGCTAGGCAGGAGAGGCTAAGCAGGACTTCTGGGGAGAAAGAGGAACTGGAGGAGGGGAGATTTGAGATCTGAGAGATGAGAGATTTGCCAGCCAGACACGAAGAAAGTGGGATGTACAGTATGGAGGAGAGGTAACAAGCCACATGACTAAGTGTAGATTAATATAAATGTGTTCATTTAAGTTATAAGAGCTGGTTGGGAACAAGCCTAAGCTAAGGCCAAGCTTTCATAATTAATAAGAAGTCTCTGGGTCATTATTTGGGAGCTGGTGGTCCACAAAAAGACTTACTACAGCCAACGCCACTCAGTGCTCACTCACTCGCTCTTTCAGCAAGCAGTTCATCAAAGCTATTGACCCAGATATCCGGGAACTCGCTGGCAGCCCCCAGCAGGAGGGTCTCAGTAGGTTTCATCTTCCCATCCTTTCTTAAGATGTCCCTATCGACACAGGCTCTGCCACCTTGGACATGAGTGACAAAACGTTTGTATCTTATTAGCTTGTTCCCCTCATGGTGCTTTAAAGCTCCATTTGTCTTGTCAATATTAACAGCAGGACTGAGGATAGTGTCCCGATCCTGGAGATGCATCCAATCTGGAGAGCGTGCTGTTACCTGGGCATTTACAGTTCCTGTTACTTGAATTCACTAAAGGCAGCCTATGACCTCAGCATGCTGCGATGGTTAATATTGTCCACTTGACAAAGATCTGGAGTCAACCAAGGGGCAAGTCTCCAGGTGTGACTGTGAGTGGTGATCTAGACGAGGTTAAAGGAGACCCACTCTAACTGCCTGACCAAACTAAAAGAAGAAAAGAACTGAACACTAGCCTCAGGACTCCGCATCTCCTGACTGCAGATGTAATGTGACCAGCTGCTTGTGATGGGCTTGACCCTTGAACTGTGAGGCAAAGCAAACCCTCCCTTTAGCTGTTTTTGTTAAGGTAGCAAACACTGCAATGGGAAAAGGAACTAACCCTCGGGCCCAGACCAAACAGAACCGTGTTTCTATCCGGGTTACACACTCTCGATAAAAAGGAAATGGGCTGATAACGCACTGCAAGACGCTATCACAGTGGGATGTGCCTGTCTGTTTATAGCCAGGTTCTGAAAGACCAGGAAGCATCGGCACAAACGTTAATGCAGCCAGAAAAGCACAAGTGAAACTATAGACTCAAAAATGTGTCTGTGTAAGCAGAGAGACTCGGCCAGCAGAGCCCTGTGGGTAGTGGGGTCAGCCCCTGCCTCCTGCCTGCTCCCCGTCTGTATGAGCATTCCAGTGGGGTGCACGGGTTTGTGACAGGGAGCAGGCCATTTGCCCTTGCCTTGGGGTCTCCTAACACTCACTTATGTTCTTTTCCTACCTTTCCAGTGACCTCTAAGCCACCTGTTGCTGATTCACCACGAGGGTCAGTTCTGCCTGTCAAGACGAACTGGGCAATGATTGCATGGATTTCAGTCCTCAGGACTTGGGCAGAGCTCAGAGCACGAGGTGGGGGAGTCAGGGATGCTGGGAATATGCTCTGCTCACAGATGGCCCCACCACTCTTGCCCAGCAATGGTATCAACTGTGACTAGGAAAGGACATGACCATAAGTCCCTTCTACCTGGGGACAGGCTATATTGTCACTTTTACTTTCACTTCCGACCCCAATGTGTCTCCTGTCCCCATGGCCACCTGGACACAGGCGCCTCAGATCGCCACACCTATTGCTCAGACCTCAGGCTTTTCACAGAATTTGCTCTGCTGTCCCCTCCGGCTGCTGTAACAGCAATGGAGCTTCCCAAATCTGCTTGCTGCTCTCCCTGTCCCCACTGGGGACTATCCTGTGAGTCATCTAATCACAGATTCTAACAGAGACTTCAATGCCACCCTTAGCCCGACTCTGCCACTCCATCTAGACCCCATGGCTGTCCACTCCCAGACACCCTGCCTTGGATAGATGAGACCCTGGTTTGCCTAAGGAGGTCCAGAGTTCACCGGACCCAACATTCACATTTCCAAAAGGGGACCCACATTCCAGCTCAGCCTCTTCCCACACTGCTTCTCTTATGCAACAGACCTCAGTGACAAAGTGTCCACTTCACACCTCAGAGCTGCAGAGCACTCAGTTTCTCCTCTTAGAAATAGGAAAAGGAAAAGGTATTTTTAAAAATGTTTGCCTATGTGAGGAAAATATATCAAAACAAAAACAAGGTTGATGAAAGGGGACAAGTTCAGTCTCCAAGGAAACATCCAAGGACCAATTCAAGCATGCCACCCACATCAACGGTGACCTGTGTGGCTGTGGGTCACGGGGGAATGAGCCAGAAGAAGGGGAAGTTACCCAAAAGGTTTAGTGTGGTGTGAGGCTCACTTCTGTCTGGCTCAGAGAAGCAAGGGAAAGCGAGAAAGCGACTGACCTGTGGTCTTCTCCATGAACACAACCTTGGACTCAGCCGTGAAATTCTGGCCCGTGAGGATCATCTGCTGGCCCCCATAGACCAGGCAGCTGTCCACGTCTTGTCTCTCCACCATGGGCAGCTCGTGGGCAGAGCGCTGAGCTGAGGGCAAGAGGGAAAAGATACACCGTGACCCAGAGGAATCTGCTCCAGAGACGCAGCGGAGAGGGCGGGATTGGAGACCCAAGTGGGAATCCCCAAACATCACATCCCTGGAAGAGCCGCAAGCCGCTTAAGCCAACCTGCTCTCACGATTCTCCATGTGCATGAATCCAGGCAGCCTTTCCCGCAGGACAGGCAGGAACAGACGGACTGGGTCTCCGCGCTCCTCTGTGCACAGACAGGCGCAGGCCACTCCCTCCTCACAGTCTCCACTGTTCAAGTTACTTCTTCCTTACACAACCCAGACTCACAGACCCCTGGGAGCTGAGGGTGCAGCCAGCTGAAGTTTGTGGGTGATTCTTACTGTAAGTTGTGTACTCCAGGATCTGCCCCCATGGCTTCATTTTCTAGAGGTCCCCCCTCCATGACTATGTTCCCACCATATTTCTAGAACGTCTAGAGCTTTCTAGCTCTCTCTATCTTTCTCTCTTAGATAGACAGACAGACAGACAGACAGGTAGATAGATAGATAGATGACAGACAGTGTGTGCATGCATGTGTGTGTATTTTGCTGTGCTTGAGAGTGGAACCCAGATCCCCAGGCATGCTAGGTAAGCAGTGCACCCCTAAGCGCCAGCCCTTGCCACCTCTTAGGTGCACTCCCACCCTTGACGTCTGTGCCCTCCTGGGCTCTTTGCCCCTCCCTGCGTAGGTGATTCCTCCCTCCCCCGTCACCTCAGATGACCAGTCTGGCCTCCTCTGGGAGGTTCCCTGGGCCACACTCCCACTTCTTTGCCCCCCACCCCACCCCTCCCCTGCTCCCTCCTGCTTAGCCCTTCTCTGGAGAAGGGCTCACTTTCAGACACCCTATGGGAGCTGTCCTCAGCCCCAGGAGAGAGGTGCTGGAGGTGGAGTTCAGGCAGGCAGGTCTTTCCCATCTCTGCTCCTCTCCACCCACAGTGAATGAAAGCTGAGGCAGTTCTCTGCTGGCACACCATGCTCAAGTGCTCACAGCAGCCTTCGGAGGAAGCGGACAGCAGAGATTCACTTTCAGCTACGGACAGGACCCCACCTGACTGAGACGGGAACCCTCCTCAGCAGGCCCAGCACCCAGAGCCACCCCTCAGCCCTTTGTGGGAAGCAGGCTGTAGGAGACAATGAATAGAGACAGGTGCATCCCCAGCCAGGTGACCAAGGAACTTCTGCAGCAGCCAGGTCCCTCCCACTCCCTTAGGCCCCTCCCTCCCTCCTCCCTCCCTCCTCCCTCCCTCCCTCCCTCCACAGTCCTGCCTTCCTGGTGAGTCAGCTTAAGCTTCTGGCTCTTGTCCTACAGCTTAGGGCTGGGCAGAGGGCCAGGTCTTTCCATGCCAGGGCCCCCGGACCTCCCCATCCCCTCCCCATCCGGGAGCCGGGAGCCTGAGCAGCAGCCTTGTGAGGCCCAAACTTAACCCTTTCCTTCCATGTTAGGGGATATGTCACCCTCTTCCTCTGTCCCCAGGGCTGGGGAGCCATACTGAGTAGCAGGTGCACTTAGGGATTTCCAAGGCTTCCACCCACTTCCTAGTGACTTGCCCAGCCCCGTGGTCCTGATGCCTGGCTCGGTGCTCAGAAGCAACACCGCACCCCATCGCCTGTGGGCTCCGGGACGTGTTGAGGAGCCAGGGCTAAAACTGCTAATTCCTCCCACATGGGAGAGTTATTAAGCCTGTCTTTCAGTATGGAAGGCCCCAACTTTCTAACTGAGCTACTGCAAAGGCAGGTTTACCAGCAGTGAAAACAGCAGCTAGCCGCAGAGATGGCTTCTTATACTTGCCTTTGATGGAGTGGGGGAAGGGTGGGGGAGGGGCTGCTGGCACTGGAGATGCCAGCAAGAGCCACCCCTCCCATTTTACAGGTGGAAAACCTGAGTCATTGCTACTGGGGAGGCCAGCCAAGGGCTTGCAGTCAGCCAGGCCAGAGCCAGGCTGGGCGAGCTCTCCCAGGGGTGGGAGCCTTGCCGTGAATCACCAGTGCGAACGCACAGGTCTGGAGCAGCCTCCTCTCTGCACAGCTCCAGGTCCCCTGCAGGCAGCAGCAGCCACCTGGACACATGTGCAGTGCTAGCTACCTCCTTCAGCACTGCGGGGATGGTGCCTTTAACAAAAAATGTGAAGAGAGCAAGCCAGCTTCCTGGAGGCCTCAGCAACGTCACACCCGAAGTGTGCCCAAGCCTTCTGAATGGGATCGAATGGGAAAAGCAAGCATCTGACTCCTCCCCAGGCCCTCCGCACACACGTGTGCAGGCTGACAGGGACACTGAACAAAAAACCAGCCCGACATCCCACTGGACTTCTGTAACATAGATTCTCAGCCTCGGTGTCTCCAACCTCGGGCCTGATCCTTCTTTACTGGGGCCAATCCGTGCATGACTGGATTATTCAACAGCACCCTGAATCTCTGGTCTCTTCCCACTGGATGCCAGTAGTGCCCCCACCTACTAGCTATGAGACCCCAAAATGTGTGCACACATGGCTGGTGTGCCCTGGGGAAGGAGGGGCACAAAGTCACCCCTAAGAGTGAGAGCTGTAGAGATTCTGACTTAAGAGTCTGGGGTGGGGGGACCCCAGCTGTGATTATTTAGAAGACAATCCTAAAGGTCCCAGGTGGCCACAGTCATCATTGCTGTGGGGGGTAGGGAGTCCTGCATCTGTCACTTTTTGGCTTGATGACCCTGGGGACAAGTCATTTCACCTGAGTCTCAGAGGGCTACTCTGTGGCATCATAACAGTGCTTGCTTCATGGGTAAGCTTCAGGCAGATGCCGTGTTCACAGTAGACGCCGTTAGAACACAGATGCCAAGCTGTCTCATCTCAACCAGTACCCAGAGTGGGTACGCGCGTGGACAAAAGGTGACACATCCTTTTGGAATATTATCCAGCCAGAAAAAGGCTCAACATAGAAAAGGCATCGGGCACTAAAGGACAAATTTAATGTGGTCAGAAACATGTGGCCTGTGGCAGTTATTAAGTTAACCTCTTAATAAGCTGTAGTGTGCACTACTGTCCACTATTTGGTACAGTGAGTCCCTTTACGGGGTGGGCGACATTTGTCCAACGTATGCTGAGCAGGCAGGAACGTTCAGTGCTGAGCTCAGTGTGGGCTCGGGAGGTGCAACTTCCTAGGAGACACCAGTGTGGTGTGGTCCATGCTGCGTTCACACCAACGGTCTCCAATTCTCAGAGATTCCCGACCCTAAGGCAGGTTTGCTGACTGTAACCACAAGGGCTTCTTAAAGGGGCCTCCCAGAATCTGCAATGGCATAAGGTTGAGGCAGTGCTTGATAAAAATCCAGAGGAGCCTGGCCACTCCCTGGGGCCCTGTATCTTAGGCAGAGGCCAGAAGTATATATTTTACCCATCTTCCCACGTGACTTCTCACACACGTTGTGGGGCTCAGTTCCACGTGGCAGAGGCCACCTGAGGACAGGGGGATCTCCTCCCAGGCAGTACGCTAGTCCTTGGAGAACCCCTCAGCAAAGCAAAGCAGTCTAATTAGCCTCCAAAAGAGGAACTGAGGAGAGTGAGTGGCAGCTAGACGACCCTCCTGAGGCCCGCAGCTCTGCCTGATGCAACTTCCACCAGCTACTGCTGCTAACTGGAGCAACAGGCAGGACCGGAGGGGGCTCTCAGGAAGTCCTGGGTCTCCTGGGCTCCCCCCACTGCGCCCATCAACCCCTGGAGCTCCCGTTCAGCTCTTTAGAGATTCCAAGCCATCCAAATGCTCCTGACTATAGTTCTCTAACCAAACGCTGCTGCCCGGGTTCAAATCCATCCTGGTGGACCGGCTCCAGCTTGGGGACGATCGGGACCCAGGCTCCTGCTTAAGCTTCCAGGTGGGCCCGGGTCTCGATGCTGCCCCCCTTCCAGTTTCTGGCACCTCATAAATTGTCTCGGGGTCCCATCTTTTTACAAGTTCTGAATCCACTGGGCGCAGTGGTTCATTTTTCCCAGTGCCAGTGCTGACCCTCAGCCAAGCAGTGAACACCTCCGAGCTCTTAAGGGAAAACTCACGGGTCCATTCCCACGCCTACAGGGGTGAGCGGCCAAGATCATGCTCTGCCCAGGAGCCTCTAGAGGGAGACAGAAAAGGCTGGCTGGGGAAGGTGTCTGCAGAGCCAGGATTCTATTAGTATGGGACAATTACTGCCACAGAGGGGACCTTGGGTCCTGGCATGTCATGAGTATGTTTTCTGTACTGTACGATGCACATAACACTAGGAGATGAGGGCCGTTGGTCAGTACAAGGATGCTGTAACGTGCCTACAGAGTCCCAAGTCTAGCTTGATGACATCTAGCATTGGAGCCTCAGCGAATCCCTCCATCTCTCTGGGTCTTTCTTTCCACGGGTGTTAATATAATTTACTTTTATTGCTAAATGTCATGAGCCCAAGGGGCAGAGTTGAGGACACTCTGTCAGGGGACACTCTTGAAAGCTTGTGGGTAAGAGGCAGATGGAAAAAGATTTGGACCTGGGCTAAGCCGTTGGGAGAAGGACCCTGTGGGAAACTGTCACCCAGTACAGGCCAGAAGCGCCTTTGCCTCCCCAGCAATGGTCAGTTGGCCCAAACTGGCCTCCCCTGACTATGGGACCCCCCAGGGCCCTATCTTGGAATGGCAGCTTGGCATAGTAGATCCAGGCTAGGCCAGAGGGAGCTGTCACATTCGGCCCCAGGTTCACTGTGACCACTCACACGACTTCCCTGAAGCTTCTCCTCTAGGGGGAATTGTGCTACCATGTGACCTCAGAGGTCTCAGCCTCCTCATGTAGAAAGGGGGACAATACTTACCCTACAGAGAGGTTCCCACCTGATCACCCTATCCACATGGCACCAGCTAGAGACCACACTCTGTTCCTTGTATTTCCTGGCCTGACCTTGACTTTTCTCCTTCCCATGCCATGGACATTCTCAAACATCTCTGTATTAACAAGATTCTCTCCAGAGGCTGCATGAACCCCAGTTGATTGATAGGTCCCCTGGTCACTGAGGGGCCCATGCTACTGAAACACAGAAGAGATGCAGGGCTTTAGTCCCTTCCTGTGCAAGCGAGGGTGCAGTAAGCACCTTCAGCCTTTGAGGGGATGGGCTCTGGGGAACAGGCCTGCCTGGCTTCACCGGTACATGTCAGTGCTCAGCAAATACGTCCCAATATTCCTGGATGAGGAGGCAAGGGACCGATGGGGTGATGAGGCTGGAGAGGAGCTGGCACAGGCAAGTCCGTGGGCACACTGTGGGCAGTCTGTCAAGGGTGGTTCTGCCAGCCTGTTCCCAGGTGGCTGGATCAGGAAAGGGCTAGAGTGTGTGTGTGTGTGTGTGTGTGTGTGTCCACCCGGGTCCAGGCTCCCAACAAAATAGTTCTCTTGGCAACCTCAGCCAGGTTGCCCACTCCTCCCCAACTGGTAACCTGGTTTCTCCTGAGTGGCAGGGTGTGTGACCCACTGCGCTTCCCTGTGGTAACTTGTGTTTGCTGGAATCTCACATGCACCTGCTGTTTCCCAGGCTGTGGTCTCCCTGTGATGATGTGGCAACAGCCAGAGGTGTGATTCCGTCTGCTTTGTAGGGCTCCAGGGACGGTCACAGGGCACCTGTCCACCCTGGACCAGTACAGGAGAGGGCCACAACTGTGATTTTGGTCATGCTATTCTGTCATACACCTTCACTTAACCACACACCAGCAAGTGGGGGTACCATAACCACTCCTATTTTAAAGATAGGGAAAATGAGGCATGGGTCATTAAGTAACTCCTCTGGGACTAAATGGTCAGTAAGTGGCAGAGGCTGGATTTGAACCCAGATCTCTGGGCCCTGAACAGTCTCCTAACCACCATTCCAAACTCTTCCTACCCTCCCATAACCCCTGGTGTTGCTCAAAGTGGCCTCGGGTCGCTGTTGACAAGTCTCCTGGGCAGCAGAGGCTGACAAAGGCCTGGCCTGTGTGCCCTCTCCCAGGGTGCAAATTTCATATATTCATGTACAAGGTCTGAAAGGAGACATGCAAGCACTCTGCAATGGGAAGTAAAAACACATAAGCGAGAGTGTGTGATAGCCAAGGACCCAGCAACACTTTCTCAGGGTATTTACCAGAAAAATGAAAGCCTTTGTCCACAAAGGGATGCTGATATCTTTACCCTAACACTCACGCTGTGGGACAGGCCAGTACCCACTGCTGGTAACTAAGCTATTGGATTCCTACAATTGAGCACTGCTCAGCCATCCGCAAGGGCAAACTGTGCAATCAAGCAGCAGAAACAGGCTCAGAAACGAGATACTGCGAGAAAGCAGCAGGACCCCAAACACACAGTCTGTGCCTTCATGCTTCACAAAGCTGCAGAGCCATGGTGACAGGCAGCCAATCAGTGACGGCCTCTGTGCGGCCTGGCAAGAGGCAGCAGCTGAGGGGCTGAGAGGGACGGGGCCAAGCGCTCTGTGCCTTGGTTGGAACGGTGGTGACAAGCGTGTTCACCGGTACCAAGTCACTCAACTAAACGACACGTCCGTGCACCTCCTGTTTCTTAATTACACCTCGATGGAGGCGTGTCTGTCAGAGACAAGCCCGGGCCTCCTCCCACGCTGCAAAAGGAACAAAGTGAGTCCATGTTGCACGCTGGGTGGGCAGGGCCTGGCGCACAATTGCTTTAGGCATTTCCTGAGCTATGGTTGTGCAGATGGATCTGCAGATCATGGAGAGAATCCACAGGTCTTGAGCAGGGCCGCCAGGACCCGCAGACGTCACCTCGTGACCCCCTGGGAAGCCTCTGAAGACTTCTTCCCCCACTTCTTCAGTGTCCTAACCAGTCCTAGTGACAAGTCCCAAACACCCGCCATGGCCTGGCAGGATGGACATGGAGGAGTGTGGCGGTCGGTGCTCACGGGGCCTCTGAGCTCAGCGACACTTTCTCCACCAGGAGCCTGTGAGTGAGGAGTTAGCCGGGAAGGTCACAGGTTCTCTGCGCCCTCTTCAGACTCTCGAGGGCCTCCCTACATCCGCATTCTAAGACCACACCCTAATGGAGACAGTGCGTGTGTACTAGTGTGTACATATGTGTATGTGTGTGCACATGAACGTTTTATGTATTTTATGTGTGTATATATACACATGTAAATGTGTTTTTATGTGTGTGCATATGTACACATATATGTATTTATTCGTGCTTGTGTGTGCACGTGTGTATATGTAAATGTTTTATGTGTGCATATGTATACATGTAAATGTGTGTATTTATGTATGTGTACACATGCATATGTATATATGCATTTGTTTGTGTGAATGTGTGGAGCATGTACATGTATATATATGTAAGTACTTAAGTGTGTATGCGTGCATATATACATGTATATATGTATGGTTATTTATATGTGTATATATATGTGCGTACATGTGGGCATGTGTAAATATATATACATGTGTTTATATGTATATGCACATGTACAAGCATGCACATGTTATGTATGTATATGTAGGTCTTTATACATATGTTTGTGCATTAGTATTGTTTATATGTGTATGTGAATATGCATACATGCATGTGTGCACATGTGTTATTTATGTGTGTATATTATGTGTGTTATTTGTGCATGCATATGTATGGTGTTTGTGTATATGTATGTATGCATGTGTACATGCGTTTTTGACCCACACGAGTCAAGCCTGAGCACCTGCCTGTGTGGAGCAGTCAGCAAACAAACCATGAGGAAGAGGAGGAAGACTCGGCCCCTTGGGCACTGAGGAGCATCCGGAAGTGGAGGACCACATCAGAAAGGGCTAAACAGTGACCACCCACCCCCACCCCAGGCCTCACCTGACAGCCCGGAATGGGCTTATTCAGAAGAGGGGTCTTTACATGTGAGCAAGTTAAAAATGGGGTGAGACCAGATCCAGTGCTGGGGTGGGGCCCAAGTCCTCATCAGTGACAGACCTGAGGACACCCGCAGATGTAGACAGAACGCCGAGGAGACAGAAGCAGAAACCTGAGCCATGCACCTACAGAGGGACCACAGAGACATGTGTGAGGTGCGACCCCCCCAACCCAGCAGTCACCTCACAGCACGCTCTGGCCCCACATCTAGGGAAGCACAAATGTCTGAGGCTTAAGCCGCTCCGTGCCAACCGCTCAGACAGCCCAAGGAGCTAGTCTAGGGAGAAGCCATGCTTCCCTACTGCAGAGGCGGAGTCACCACTGAGCAGGAGCCTGGGAAATGCCAGGCTGAGAAACTCAGCTGCCAGGTTGCTGCGCAGCAGGGAGCTGCGGCCCCCAAGGCTGGGGTCGGGCAGGAAGAACCACAACAGGCCACAAGACCACCGTCCAAACGGCGGTGTCCACCGGCATGTTCACAAACACGCGCTTGTTCCCTGAGCTGGGGCACAGGGGCGCCTTTCCAAAATAAATAAGTTAGCCTTGTAAATACGGACCAGCCCACTGTTTTCCTTACCAGCTCATCCTCCCCAGCAGTGTAAAGTCAATTAGACAATAAATATTTATCCTCCCTGTCTGTGTCCGCAGGTGTGAGTCACTAATTGTCAATATGTATTCATTATCTCCCTACAGGCTATAAACCAAGTCAATCAGCCAAACTAACACGCACAGAGAGCCTTTACAGGGGTCAAAACTAGAACAAAGCTGGCAACAGAGCCAAGAGAGGACCAGAAGGACAGTGACTGGCCAGCAGCTGAGGGCGGCTCTACCAGGAAAACTGCATCCTAGAAGCCAAGAGAAGGTAGTTTACGGAACTAGAAGGTTTGGAACTCCAGCTTTGCTACTGAGTAAAATGGTGAATCACTTTACCAAGAAAGGCTGGGTCTCCTTATCTGTCAGAAGGAGGAAGATGAGGTGGCTGAAACCGGTGGGGAACCAACAGATTTGCAAGGTTCAAAGGATTTTTGAATGCGTTAACAACTTTCCTGAAGGCACGCGTGGTTCACTGAGTGACATCAGACACACTGACTTGAGGAGGCCAGAGAAGGGGGCAGGGGACTGATGGACATCCTCTGCCCCCCTTACCCTGCAGCCGACCACAGTCCCACCCTGAAGGGGAGCTGCCTGCCTGAAAGAGGAGAGCCCTGTCTGCTCAGCACCTCCAAAAGTCATGAAGGAAGAGTCTGTGTTTCCTTCTAGAACAATCCTGAGACATTCGAAACCAAACAGGATAGGGGTGGCTCCTGAGACCAGAGAACAGGGGAGAGAAGATGGCTGTCACCCTGGGTCTCTCCTTCCCTGCGGGTGGTTCTTGTCTCCCAGCTCTGAGGAAAGGTTCTCCAGCACCCCAGCTTTGCCTGGCCAAGCTGCAGGCTCCTGCTGGTCCCTCCCCAGTTCCCATCAGTACTGCCCGTGCCCTCTGACCTTGCTTCTGGCCCTGGTGGTCAGTCCTTCTGTACTTTCTTATAGTGCATGGTCCTGCACTCCCCTCTGCCCATTCACGGCTCAGGACCACCCAGATAAGTAGAAGCCTCTCGACGGTTCTGCCTGGCTCTCTGAGGATCTTGAAATTACTGCCATTTTTAATCCGTACTGCCCGTAAATGTTCCGAGGAAGCCAGAGCCTAGGGCTTTCTGCGTGCTAAGGGCAGACTCCACCTTGGAGTTTTCGCCTTCCCCAATTGCTGGTTTAAGCCAGGAAATATTTTGTTCCAGTTTACTCTTTTAAAACGGGAATTGCCCATACAGACCGTTCCCATGTGAGAAGATGGACTGCTGCCAGCTCACAGCTGCCTACTGAGAAGGACAGGGTCCCCTCTGGTCCGCAGTCTCCACTGCACCCTCCTGTCTGCTCCCACTCGGCCACTTCTCTCAGTTCCACCGACAGCTAACGGCAAAGTCAGCTTTCAGGACGCCCAGTAAAGTAACAAAGGAGAGGTCTTGAAAGCAGTGTGACTCGAAACATGACTGTAAGGTAAGGTTACCTTAAAGACAGACTGGAAGAGCCAAATAAATAGTTTTTATCCCTGAAACAATGTTACTTTCCTCTCCTTTATTCTTTGTTTAAAAAAAAAAAAAGACTGAACTTTCCAAAACATAACAGATATCTAGCTCCCTGGCATAGACCTCTATAATCCCAGCTGCTCCGGAGGCCGAGGCAAGAGGGTTCAGAGTTCAAATTCAGCCTGGGAAACTTAGCAAGGCCCTCTCTTCATTAAAAAAAAAAATGTTTTAAAGCTGTTGGAAATGAGCCAAGTGGTGGTGGCGCACACCTTTAATCCCAGCACTCAGGAAGCAGAGCCAGGAGGATCTCTGTGAGTTCGAGGACAGCCTGGTCTACAGAGTGAGTTCCAGGAAAGCCAAGGCTACACATAGGAATCCTGTCTCAAAGGAAAAAAAAAAAACCTGTTGGAGAGGTAGCCTGGTGGTAGAGCACTTGCCAAGCATGCATGAGGTTCTGGGTTCAGTCTCCAGCACTGCACACGTGCACACGAGGTTCTGGGTTCAGTCTCCAGCACTGCACACGCACTGCACACGTTCACACGTGAAGCCTGGCAGAGCCCAGCCACGTGCTGTGCTCAGCATCTTTCCCAAAGTTCTTAGGACGTCCATACCAGACTTGTAATTTTTTTCTCTAACTTTACAACCATCTTTGGGGGTGGGCCCTCATCCTCACTAGACTATAAGCTTCTTGGGCACAGAAAATGTCTTACTGCTCTGTGGATGCCCCACACTTGGCATGACCCCTGACCTTGACTTTAGATAGGCCTCCGTCAGCAGGCAGGGACAGGAGGAAGGCTGGAGCACCACTACTGCCTGCAAGGCTCTGGAGTTCCAATCCCAACCCCACCTCTTCTGGGCATGGGCACTGGATACTCAGCCTTCAAACCTGTAAAATGGGTATAATGGCCCCAGCCAGTGACCCGAGGCTGCTGTGAGAACACGGCCAGGTACTTCCCACAGCATCTGCAGGGTCACAGTGCAAAGCCAACGCCGTGATTGTGAGCCTTGCTCAGAGGACGAAAGGAAAAAAGGGGATATGTGTTCCAGGGACTTCATTGCAAATGCGTCTGCACTTCAGAAGACCAACGCTATATTTAAGCTATTGGAATCTTCTAAACAAAGCCATCAGTTCCTCTCAGCTCCCTTAGCTGTCCTTACTTTTTATTTCCCATGAAGTCACAAAAGTCTCCACAAAAGCAAATAGAAGCGGAGACCAGTACCTCCCTCGGTATAGTTTCTGCCCTTCTGGTCACCACAGACCAACTGTATGTCTTCGCAAGTCCCGTGGTTCCTGAAGGCCACCTGCCCAGGGTGGACACTCATGTATGGCCCCTTTCCCCAGAAGGACCCAGCCCCAAGGTCTGACTTACAGCACTCAATGGGGTTGGACGCTGCCTGCAGGGAGATGATGCGGCCACTGGGCTCCGGGACGTGCACTCGGAACACCAGGCGAACTCGTGTGTTCTTTCTGCCGATGTCTGTCTCGCCCTTCCGCAGCTCGATGTCGGCGTTTCGAAGCTTCAGGATGCCTGCACAGTCGATGCTGCACAGAGGAGAGCCCAGGTCATAAGAACCATCTCATTGAGCAGAAAAGATCACCCACAAGCCCACCTAAGGTAGTTAACCAAATGCATCCTCCCAACAGCCACAGCGGGAAATTGCAGTATTCTCCCAGGTATTATAATAACCAGAATGGTATACTGAGAGGTCGAATTTAAAAAAAAAAAAAAAAGAAAAAAAAGAAAAAAGGAAGAAAAAGAAAAAGCTTTACAGAGTGCGTAGATCATCTCCTGAGTAGAGACTTTCTCTAGGGAAAATTTTCTCATCAATGTTTCTATTCTCAAAAGCACCAGAAAAACTCAAGTAGGCAGCTGGTGGAACTGGCCAGGGCTATCCCACAAACATCAGAGTATCGAGGTCTCTTGAATTTACCAAACAAGAAAACACACTTGGTCTTTGGAAATGCACACCAAGGTCTTTAAAAGCCAAGGAGTGATTGACCACTTCTTAAAGGACTCAGGGCCATGGCATGAGAGATGAAGGCGAGGACTGGGTAATGTGAACCCTGTTAGCGGTGGGGACGGCACAATTAGTGCCCTGAGATCGCGTGCCCTCCCTCCCACAGCCTTTCTGTAGGCCCGAGTTTATTTCCTCATAAAGGTTCTTTGATGCTGACTTGTAAGTGCCATGTGCCAGCTCTGACCATGGGTAGAAGTGCGACATGCGTGACCTGTGTTGTCACTGAAAATTTTCTTTAGGTCCACCGATCTTTGGTTTTGTTCTGTTTTTTGAGGGAGGGTCTCATGTAGCCAGGGCTGGTCTGGGATGGTTTTAGCTACAAACTCCAGAGCTTCCTGCCTCCATCCACACTCCCAAGTGCTAGGATTACGGGTGTGTGTTGCCATGGCCAGCTTTCACGGACCAGTTCTTAAATAGAAGAATCAGATGGGTGACCCCAAGCTCTGACAGTCCCAGCAATGGCTGCTGTGGTACCCTCACAGAGATGCCCCCATCTGTCACTCAGGCCCTGCTTTACTCTCTCAAGAAACCCCGCCCCTGCGTGGCCTTACGTGGCTCTCATGTTGTTCTTTGGCTCCAGCGGGATCTCCAGGACCTTGGTGTTGCCCACAATCTTTTCATAGCTGGTGGTGGTAACGGTTTTGCCCGTGATCCTGTGTACTTGGTAGAAGGCATGCGGCTTAAGGATCCTCTCATCAGCCGTCCCAATGAAGATCTGAAGGCCCAGGGGCTTGTTCTCCATGTAGCCATGGAGCTGAGGGAAGAAGAACAAAATCTTTCTTTCTTTCCTCTTATTTTTTTTTGGGGGGGGGGGCAGCCTGCTCTAGTCTGACCATCGGAGAAGATCAGAGGAAAACATGGCCAGTGAAAGGGTGTGGGGTTACTGCGTGGCCCGGATGGCTCCAACCAGAGCAGCTGTTCCAATAGGTCACAGGGATTTCCTCTAAGGGGCTGGATGAGAGGGCTCAGCAGTTAAAGGTACTGTTTGCTCTTACAGAGGACCCAGGTTCGATTCCCAGCATCACGTGAAGGCTCACAACCATCTGTAACTCCAGTTTCAGGGGATCCCATGCTGTCTTCTGGCCTCCACAGGCACCAGGTACACATGTGGTAGACACAGGCAAAATACTCATATGCACAAAATTATACATATAAATATAAATATATATATATGACTTTTAAGCAGCCACAGAAACAATATAGAACAGTCTTAATCACTGGCAAAGGGTTGGGAAAGTGAGAACAGAGAACAACCTGAAGGCCACCCCCCCAACCGCCCTCAGGAACCATTGCCAGGCTACAGGGGAGAGACTCATGGCGGCACGTTCCTCTTTGAGTATCTGCAGGAGGCTAGCAGTAGTTGGGGGAAGGAGAGACATTTCTTCAACAGTGTAGACTCTATAAGGTGCCCATGCTCCACGAACACAGCCTCATGACACCGGGTCATCAGAATACGTAAGCAAATAAAGGGACGTGAAAGTAGGAGGGGCCAAGTGGGAAAAGGGACAGGAGGAGGCAGCGAGGGTGGATGTGATAAAAATACACTGTGTAAGGGTAAAGATGCCACAGGAAACCAACTAGTACGTGTAATCAGCACATGCAAATAAAAATAAAATATGTTAGAGAACAGAGCAATACGAAAATAAATACGATGAAAAGCACAACTCCAATGATTATCGAGAGAGAGAGAAAGAGAGACAGACAGACAGACAGACAGACGAAAAGCACAACTCCAGTGATTATCAAGAGAGGCAGTGGTGGTGCGCACCTTTAATCCCAGCACTTGGGAGGCAGAGCCAGGCAGATCTCTGTGATTTTGAGGCCAGCCTGGGCTATAGAGTGAGTTCCAGGAAAGGCACAAAGCTACACAGAGAAACCGTGTCTCAAAAAAATTTAAAAAAAAAAAAGAGCTTTGGAGTTGCAGCACACGAATCTGACAATAGATGCTTCATGACCCAGTCATGCACCCGTGAATACACAACCCAGAGAAGCCTCTTGCATTCGAGAGACAAGCACAGGAAAGCTTGTAGACAAACAGAGAACGCGCTGGACCAGAGAGATGGGTCTGGACATCACAACTCTACACAGCAGTTCAAAAAGTCTATTCCGTGGACGGACCCCAAAAGATCCAATATACATTGTTGGGGGTGGGGAATGAGAGCAGAGAGAGGGTTCTGTGGGTAAAGGCGCTTGCTGCCAACCCTGATGACCGGAATTGCTCCCCAGGACCCACAACTCTCATGGCTTTTCCTCCAACATTCACAAGCAAGCTGTGGTTTGTAAATAAATGTGTTGTGGAAATGATAAGATAAAAAGGGAGATTATGGAATCTACTTTTAAAAAGGAATTGCTTGTTTTAAATAAGATGAGTAATGAAAATTTTTGTCTGAGTTTATCAGATGTTACTGGACTGGACATTGTTAATATATATAATGGAGTTTTTT
>CABHPQ010161505.1:20901-41621 GCA_902168405.1 Peromyscus aztecus | reverse complement strand
TTTGCTTTTTTTTTTTTTTTTTTTTTTTAAATGTTCGGAATCCCAAAAGTTGGTCAGGCTGTTTTAAAACACGACAGAGTAACATTGCTTTCTGGGACACGACTGTAACTGGTTTTCCCCTTAACTTTTTCTAAACTTTTTTTTTTTTTTAAATAAGAATCGAGTGTTGTGGAGATGCTCTGACGCTGAGTGCCTTTTTCGTGGCAGAGGAAGGCTTTTGAGAATGCTCTGCCAGGGATAGTGTAAGGTGACACTATCGAGGTGATCAGCTAGACCAAGCTGCCTTCAAATTTAAGAGGGAAACGCTGTGGAAGATTTCTTCGGGCTCTCTGATTTGTTAGGCTGTGTTCAGCGTTCGAAGGGTTTATGGAAGTGGCTTCTGCATATCGGCTTCTCTTTACAAGAGAAAGTTAATATTTACTCCCGTTAAACTATATGGGATAAGCGTTATTCTCCCACCCCCATCCCCCAGGGGTGCAAAAATCCTATTAAAAATCAAATGCCAGCGGACTGAGAGGCGACAGAGTTTTGTAAACAGACCGAAGCTACTTTTTTAAATTGTAAATACCTTTGATTTTTTAGGCCCCTTTTTTTTGAGAAGGCATTGGAGAGGGCGCGTGCCCTGTCCAGTGTTTGAATTACTTTGGGGTTTGTACTTGCGCAGTTACAGGGGTGTTTAAGAAGTAGACTCGGTGCTTTCTGTATTACACAAGTAAGTTGGGAATTTCTTTTCTGACTTAGCAAATCATGCAGAGTCTGAGAAATATTTTACACTTGAATAGTTGGAGAAACTTTAATTCTTGAGAAATACATTGTGTTTTTCATTTTGTCTTATAGGTGCTAACAGGTCGAGTTGTTTTTTGAGACCACTGTTTGCGTCTGCTTGGCACTACATGTGCAGTTCCATTTAATTTTCATTGTGCCCGAGGAATATTATATCCACCATGTAGTTGAAAAAGCTAAAAGTCGGGCGTTTTGTTGTTGCTGCTGCTGTTGTTGTTGTTGTTGTTATATTTTGTTAATTGTTGTTGAGAGAGCTGGGGGAATCTGATTATGTAGCTAGCCTTGAAGATCCTCCTGCCTCAGATTCAGGAGCCCTGGGATTACTGACACCAAGCCAAGGCTAAACTTTAGACATGAAATGATTTCTTATCCATTACAAATAACTAAGTAAGGAAGGAGTTAAAATTCAAGCTAGAACTGACTAACCAAAGGAGAATTGAATGGTAATGTGCAGATTAGACACATCCTTTTTTCCTTTAAAAACAAAAAAACAAAAACCTTCCATGCCACTAGCTGATGGCTCCATTTTTATTTAGGTATTCCATTTCAAGTTATGTATTGATGTTTTCCAGAAGTAACAAAAATACCAGCTGTCATCTGTAGGTGTTTTTATAATAGGAAAAGTGAACTACATAACAGTTAAAAAGTATAACTTGCTAACTAATGCAAATCAGGATTATGTCTGACTCCTAGTGTGGTATTTTCTATTCTGGAAAGGTAATGTAGGTATGCCCAAGTTTTTAAAAAATCACATTCATAGCCAGGTGGTGGTGGCGGCGCACGCCTTTATTACCAGCACTCGGGAGGCAGAGGCAGGCGGATCTCTGTGAGTTCGAGGCCAGCCTGGTCTCCAAAGCGAGTTCCAGGAAAGGCGCAAAGCTACACAGAGAAACCAAAAAAAAAAAAAAAAAACCAAAAAAAAAAATCACATTCATGAGTACACGCAAAATAGTACAAAAGTGCAGCCCATTCTCCAGAGGTGACTTGTCACCAGTTTCATAGGTACTCCACAGATACGTTGTGCTTGTGCAAATGCTCCTAAGTATATACACTTGACCCTACATGTTCATCGGCTCCCTATAGGTGGATTTAACCAACCATGGATTAAAAGTGCTGTACATCTTTCATTGCCTTTCATATTTACTGTGGTGATTTTGTTTGTTTGTTTGTTAAACCAGTGGAAGGTCTGTGAGAACCCTTTATCGAGTCAACCCATAGATAGGTTTTTTTCAAACATTCGGATCATGATTAGATCATTTTTGATTAGTAAAATATTGCTTACTTAAGCTACACACCTTGTTTTCCTAGACATAAAGCTGTTGTCCAATTAACATCCTAAAACAGTTAACTTTACACGTATCAACAAACCAAAGCCTCCTTTGACTCAGTGGAAATGGTCTGGAACCAAGCCTGCAATAGCTCTGAGTTATGCAGGTGTTCATGTAAATTTGAGAGGGCCCTTAGTATCTGTAGGAAGTTGGCTCCAGGACACACTGTGCTTCTGAGATTAACTTTCTCCTGTACCAAGGGGGAGAAATTCTGGGGATGTTTAAGTTCTCTGATACACCATATTGTTTAGGGAATAATGAAAAGGATAAAAGGTGTACATGTTCAGTACAGGCAAACTTTTAAAAAATATTTCCCATTGCAGTTGGCTGAATCTAAGAATAATGAACTTTTAGATGGGAAGGGGCAACTGAGGCAACTCTATGTACATAGACCACATCCATTAAGTCGCAGAGACCCCCTCCACCAGTATTCTGAGTTTGGCCTGGAACTTCTACCTATTAGTACCAAGCTGACATGGCGTAAGGCTGCTTTGCATTCTGTTGTATAGATGTGTTTGTTTTCAAGTCACTTATTAATGGTCAGGTTGATTCTTTCTGGTGTTTTGATAAATTAGATAATAATGAGTAAGTTATGCTGACAAGACAACAAAAATTACACTTCCATCAAGCACTTAGAAGATACACTTACCCTGTGTACTCTATTCCTCTGTAAGATGGGCTGGTATTTACAGTCATTAAAAAATTTGTCAAAACATTTGGTGCTTCGTAGTCCGTTCATGTTCGTTCTCTCTCTCTCTCTCTCTCTCTCTCTCTCTCTCTCTCTCTCTCTCTCTCTCTCTCACACACACACACACACACACACACACACACACACACACGTATGATACACAGATCCAAGTATATCTCTAATATTGATTATTGGCAATGTAGTTTCTGTCCAGAAAGCATGAATGTGAAATTTCATAAGACCTTCCCAAATTGCTCTTCAAAGAGGTTGTATTAGTTTATTCATCACTTTCCTAATAGGTGAGTGAAATACTGTTGATGATGGACATGTAGCAGAAATGTGAGCTTCAATTTGACTTTTCTTCTTTGGGATAAATAGAACTGCTTTATTTTTGCGTTAGTGAGTATGTTCTAAAGTGTCATAAGTTGCTGCTTTAGAAAAAGTTGATTTAAGTCATTGCTTTGACAGGCTCTGCTCTGGCTTCAGATGTAAGAGGCCTTTTATAAAGGATCAACACAACTTAGAATCTCCAAAATCTCTATAGGTTAAACAACCATTTTTTAAAGTCAAAAGGTTTGTGTTACTAAGGGTAACGGGTAATGATCCTGTGGATTTTTCTTTATTCAGATAGTGGCCATCATGGAGTGACCACTGTCGTTCTGGCTTCCCTTGGTAGAATGCTCTCCTGTTACTAATTGTTTCCCAGATTAATTTTAGTACTCCTCTGCTTTACTTGCCATCTCCCCCCCATGCCAGAATCTATTTAGGAATCTGCCATTGCATGGCTGGAATGCTTTAGCCCGGCCCTGACAGCAGCTGGAGTGCTGCAGTAAACTCCTGACACCTGCTCAGACATGCTGCTAGCTTTACTTCCTAGACTCGCAAGAGTTTTTTAGATTTCTTAATTAAGAGATCGGTTGGTATATCCTATTTTCTTATTAAGCATTTATTTAGTAACTCATGTGGCCTACATTGTTGTAGCAAGTTTTTCTCTTATTTGGAACACAATGCTTTGGGGTTTTCATGTAGAACAGTGACTGCATTTCTAAGAAAACATGGCCATATTGAGTTTTCTGTAAAATCTCTAGGGTTGGTTGTTTGGTTGGTTGGTTTTTCTTGGCAAGGTTTCTCTGTGTAACAGCCTTGGCTGTTTTGAAACTGACTCTGTAGACCAGGCTGGCATCAAACTCACATAGATCCTCCTGCCTCTACATCCCGGGTGCTGGGATCAAAGGCGTGCGCCACCTAGGGATAGTTAAGGTTTTGCTGTAACAAACTTTCTAATGTTTGAAAACTCAGATTTGCAATTGAATGTATTGAATAATACTTCAATACATGTGTGTATATGTGTTTGTGTGTGTGTTCCTAAATATAAAAATAAAACCTACCCAGTCTGTATAACGTTACTTGTATGTGTGCGTTCAGGGCTGGCCATTTGCTGTACTCTTCCTTGGAGAAGACTTTCTCCTGATCTCAGCATTCCTTAGCTGCCTCTAGTTCTTTGTCTAGGACTGAGGCCTCATAAACTTTCCCCTTTCCATGTTAGCTTGTCTGTTGGTGTTGTCCTCATTCAGGTCATTTTTGGCAGCCATCTTGGTGAGACTTCATGGGTGTGACCTCTGACATTTTCTAGTAAACACAGTCTCACAGCAAACTTCAATTCCTCTGGCTTTTAAAATCTGTCTCCTTTCCTCAATGATCTCTGAGCCTTAGGTACAAGAGTTGTGTTGTAGATGTATCATTTGGGACTGGACTCCACTATTCGGTATTTTGATGGGTTGTGGCTTTCTGTTCATGGTTTTTGTTGCAAAGAGAAGTTTCCTTGATGAGGGGTGAGAACTGCATTTCTCTATGGATCCAAAGGCAGTTATTTAGACTGTAGTGGAATTGTGCTGGTTTAGTAAAATGATGGTTGCAGATTCTCCTCCAAGATCCATGACTTCACCAGCCCCAGGGCCTGACTAGGTTTCCAAGCAGAGAGCTGTTGGTTACTGCCGAGATGTGCCTGCCACTCCTGCGCCCTTGGAGTTATTGTGCCATGCCAGTCATCATTGTGGTGCATGGGTATCATAGCTAGGGAGGACTGTTAGTTGCTTCCCTTTGGAGGCTTTCAGGTGAGGTCCAGCTTGGAGGCTTTGGGCCAGCCTTCAGAGTGTGTGGTATCCTTAGCAATGAGGAATCACCTGGGGCAACCAAGGGCAGTAGCCATAATCTGTAATGTTTGAGGGGAGTCTCTTGGACAGCCCTGACCAAAACGGGGGTTTCTCCTGCCTGTGATGGAGTTTTGGTTAGGTGGTCTTTGGCTCTTGGAGAAAACATTGTCAGCCCAGATGTGAAATTTTCATTTAAATTATATATGTATATTTTTATAACAACTTACGTATGTATGTAATTTTAGGTAGATAATAAACACTATGATTCCTTATGACTTTCAGACATCCTTACTGTTATTTTACCCTCCTATATTTGTCTCCCTCCCTCCCCCCTAGTTAACCCCCCCTCCATTTTTTTCCATTTCCCCCTTCAGATCACTTACACTCCGCTATTCTCCTCTGTCGCGCCCTCCACTTAACTTTCCTGGTTTCTGCAGTTACTCCAGGTTAATACCTGAAGATTTGGAGCTAGGAACCTCATGAGACAGAACGTTGTCTTTCTGGTCTGGGTTACCTCACTCAATATGATCTTTGCTAGTTCTACCCATTTACCTGGAAATTTCATTTTTCTTTACCACAAATATTTTTGGCATACATGGAAATCTAGCTATGAAACCTTTAAAACAGTTTCTTTTCATCAATAGAAAGAATGGGCATGTTGTCAGTTAAAATGTAAGCAAATTTTCATTTTAAAATTTACCATTCCCTTTTATGTAGAAATATGAAATTATAATTACTCTTTTCTTGTTTTTTTTTAAGCTACTATAAAATGTTTACATATTCTCCAGCATTTGATGTTGCCCTTGTTTTTACTTAAACCCTTGTGGTAAGGGTACATTGGTTAACTCATGAGGCTTTAATTTGTATTTTCCTAGTGGCTTAGAGTTACTAAATATCTTCTTATGTTCCTGTTTCTAATTGAGATGTCCTTTGCTATGAAATTTCCTTTTTGTTCACTTTCTAATTGTATTTTCTTTTCTTACTTTTAGTCATGATGGTTCCTTACATGTTCTAGATTCAAGTTCTAGCCAGATGATGAATGGGGTTTATTACTTTTTCTCTTTTTGAGTTCCCAGCAGTCTTAAATCAAGAAAGATTTTAATTTAATGAAGGCCAGTTTACAGTGTACATTATTGATAATGTAGTGTTGTGTCTAAAAATACTTGTCCCATACCATTAGTACCTTTTTCTAAAAGTGCTCTAGTATACATTTAAGGCTGTGATCTAATTTCTTAAGAGATTTTCATTCAGATTAAATTTGTTTCTTACACAGTAAATTGGGGTTAAGATGGCCAGATGGAATGATTTCAAACTAAACTCTCAGACTTCTGCTGTGCGTAGGTTTTGTTGAACGTGCTCCATAGTGTTCTTTGACTCTAGAGAGCAGGCAGCTTGGTGAGTGCACAGTGGCTCCATCCCAGTGTTCAGGTGGATAGAATCTAATATTCTGAATAGTGATTGGTGTGTGGCTTGTGAGGTTCACATTCAGCTGTGTTGGTTTTGCAGTTTGTTTCTGTTCTGTTTAGGTTTGTGGACTCAATCACTCCAGCCCTGCTTGTTGCAGGGTTTATCATTCCCTCGTTGACTTGCTTCGGCATATTTGTGAAAAATCAGTTGGAGATCCATACATGTCTGTTTCTGGGTTCTCTGTTTGGTGTCTTTCTGCCAGTACCACGGTGTTGACTTACAGCTGTGGACTTACTCTTCCTGTTTTCCTGTCCAGTTTGGAAGTTGTGTTAGCGTTTCTAGCTGCTTTGCCGCTCTATATTAATTTTAGAATAATCTTGTCTATGTTTTTAAAACGTGCACTGTTATGATCGATCGTTGTATGAAACTGTATGTACTCTTACTGTACTGCCTAGCAACTACACTTGAGAACGTTGGTTGTAGAGAAAAGTTTGGTTGACAGTAAGTGTGCATACAATATATTCATCAACTTTATCAGCAGTAGCTCCAACATAATAAATAGCCCAATGTTCTTCAATGGGTGAGTGGCTAAGTAGATTGTAGTTTATTTCCTCTCAGAGAATGCTCCTCAACAATAAAGGAAAATACTCTATTGATAAATGGTAAGGTGAATGGATCTCAGCAACATTGTGCTAAATCTGAGAGAAAGCCCACTCTGTATGAATTAAGTAATTTGTGTTGTTTGTATAAAAATAACCCAAATGAGATATGTAGAGTGTTATTTGACAGGGCTTTTAGGAGGCAGGGTAGGCGGAAGAGTTGTGTGTCTTGTTTGTAGTGAGGAGTACACAGCTGTGGTTGCAGCGCGATGCACAGAGACACCTCAGGCCAGTGTCACTGCCTGAGTTCGGAACAGCTATTTGTGAATCTAATCATTTCGAAATTAAGTCAAAACTAGGGACTGGGAATATGGCTTAGTAGCTAAGAGTGCTTGTTTCTCTTGGAGAGGACCCAAGTTCAGTTCCCAGTACCCACATGGTAGATCACATCCCTAACCCCAGTTCAGGGAATCTGATACCATCTTCCACTTCTGACTTCCACAGGCACCAGACATACGAATGTTGTGGATTCATTCAGGCAAAACACTCACACACAACAAAATAAATTTAAAAAGAGTTGACCTTGAACAGAAGGGTTTATTTGTTGTTTTTTTTTTAATTTTTTTTTTTTCTTTTTTTTTTTTGGGTTTTTCGAGACAGGGTTTCTCTGTGTAGCTTTGCGCCTTTCCTGGAACTCGCTTTGGAGACCAGGCTGGCCTCGAACTCACAGAGATCTGCCTGCCTCTGCCTCCCGAGTGCTGGGATTAAAGGCGTGCGCCACCACCGCCCGGCTATTTGTTGTTTTTAAGATTTATTTATTTATGTATACAGTGTTCTGTCTGCATGTATGTCTGCAGGCCAGAAGAGGGCACCAGATCTCATTACAGATGGTTGTGAGCCACCATGTGGTTGCTGGGAATTGAACTCAGGACCTCTGCAAGAACAGCCAGTGCTCTTAACCTCTGAGCCATCTCTCCAGCCCCCAGAAGGGATTTTTTTTTAAGCCAAAAATAGTCATATTTTATTAAAGATACACTTATTTCTTAAAAGTAGGCCTCTGGTCAGGCAGTGGTGGCACACAACTTTAATCCTAGCACTTCGGAGGTACAGGCAGGCAGATCTCTGAGTTCGAGGCCAGCCTGGTCTACAAAGTAAGTTCCAGGACAGGCTCCAAAGCTACATAGAGAAACTCTGTCTTCACACACACACACACCACTCCCTACCAAAAAAAAAAAGCCTCTGGCATTGCAGAGATTCATTTGACCAAGGAGGGAGTTTAACATCTTCTGTGAAGGGGGAAGTCTAATAACATAAAAGTAAAAGTTTAGATAGTCAAACAAAAAATGTAAAAATTACATATGATGGCTTCCACTTCCTCGGTTTTGTTTAGAAGGACTGAAGGGCTCTGCTCAGCGGGGACTTGGGGCTGCCTGTGCAGGCAGCTTTCTTAGACTTGGTCATTTGTGTTTGGTTGGTTGCTTTCCTTTGGATACTGGGGATTGAGCCCAAGGCCTCCTATATGCTAGGCTTAGACATTTTTCTTCCTTTACATCTAGATACTGGACAATGAGCAGAACTGTGTCTGTTATCAGTAATTAGGTTAGAAGTAGGATTAATACTTGGTTGGATTTAGAATAAGATTTTTGATGACAGTCTTTACAATAAATAGCAAGTTATAAAAGCAATTTGACCCTTTTCCCTGTACATCTTCATACTTGGAGATGCGTCTTGCCCTCAAATTAAAGTATAGGATTATTTTATAAAATGTTTGCTGTACTTTCAGGCTTTGTGTGCCCATACTCAATATAGGAAACTAGAGTTTTCATTTCTTACATGTCTTAATAAATATTTCATCCTCATATGAAACTTAATAACTTTTTTCTCTCCTCAGGTTTCTTGCTGTTTCATAGCAAACAAGAAAAATGTTCTACGCACATTTTGTCCTCAGTAAAAGAGGGCCTCTGGCCAAAATTTGGCTGGCGGCCCATTGGGACAAGAAGCTAACCAAAGCCCATGTGTTTGAGTGTAACTTAGAGAGCAGTGTGGAAAGCATCATCTCGCCAAAGGTAGGTGTGGTGCTAGTGATTTTTATCTACTTTGTTTATTCATGTGTGAAATGGAACTTGGGAAGCCTACAGGTTCATTTCTTGTTAAATCTCTGATCATATCCTTGTCCTTAATTGGCCGCCGGTAGCGTCTCTTCTGGAACTCTGGGTCAAGGGTATTGAGGGGCTGGGCCCCAGTAGCTTTCTTTAAGGAAGATAGTTGATGGACTAATTAATAAACTCTCAGTATTATACAGTAGGCTTCCAGTTGTACTAGTTTACACAGCTGGTCCAGTTATATGGAAATGTGGTAGGTTTTCTTTCTTTTTTTTTTTTTTTTAATGTGCTCATTGTGATAAGTAGAAACTGGATTGCGTGCTTTTCTTTAGCATCCATAAATATTGAGAGTACTTCAGCTTTAAAGGATGCTTTTCATAGTACATGTAGAATGCTTTGTACACTTCAGAAAGGCTGAGACTGATAGGTGAGTGTGTTACCAGACCTGGAGGTAGTTTGGTAATAATGTAAAGATTACTGTGGGACAGCACAAATTACTCAAATAGTTAAGTCATTCTAGGTAGGCTTTTTATTTGCCTGTATTATAATATGGTGTGGAGCTATTTTGACATGGTGAATGACCTGGACCATGGTTTGCCTTAATGAGCATTTCGTGTGAGGAAATGGTTTTACCTACTGAGGTTGTGTCAGACTTGTGACTCTGTCTGGAACTGCAGGCTTCCATGAATTCCTTACTCTCCTTTACAAGAGCCAGACCAGGTACCTTTGTGTGAACATACGGTCTCTGCTCTTCATACTTAATTATTTTTATATCCTGTTGCTTGAAAGCATGTCTTGCATCGTTTTACCCACTCTAACCAAACTAGTTCAAAAAGAAAGCCCTTTGTCCAAGGAAGTTACACACTTTGGAAGTTGCTTGTTCTAGACAAGGAAGAGATCATGTGATGTCTTTCTTAGGTAGCGGTACCATCTGTAATTGAAAATCCCTTAGACCACATACATGTAGATTGTTTTTCCATTAGTTAGGGGTGGGATAGTAATTGGAAATTACTTTTTGTGTCCTAGATTTGATGAGATTTGTTATAATTTGACATGTCTAAAAATTTACACTGGCAAATTTGTTATAAAACTCATAAGATAACCATAAATACAGAGACTAGATTGCAAATAGGGTCCTAGAAAAATGCAGTGTACACATCTAACTTACATACTTTAAGTAACAATGCATATAATTTAATTTTAGGCATATGTTTTAACAACATATTTTTACCATAGAACTTGGGAAGCTTAAGTTTATGGTATGATTTGGAAAAACCATCTGGAAAAATCAGAGTTTATATTTTTTATTCTTTAAATTATTTTTTCTTATAGCCAGGAGAATTTTGAATACTTGTGTTTAGGTCATTAATAGTGTGTCTATTTGGGTCATTATTGTGTCTTCTAATGTAGTAATAGAAAGTAATGAACTGTGGCTTAACAAAGGAAATACATTAAAGGGAGGTTCTAGGCAGATCTGATTGGCTCAGGAGCTCAGAGACATCCCAAAGCCTCAGTGTCCTGCTCATTGACTCCTGTCTGTGTCTCTCTCTTCACAGCAGGAAAGGGAGAAGGACAAAGACAGTCTGTTATTCTCAGTCTTTCTCAGAAATTCCCTGGCAGACTTCACCCTTATTTCTCAGTTGACTGAAGTGTATAAGCATGCCTGGCCAATAACAAGTTGTAACAGACAGGGATGAAATAATCACTCTATGGCTAGGAACGTTTGCTTCTGTAACAAAATCACAATTCACATTCTCCTTGGTAAAGTCCATGGGAAGATTTGCTTCCTGCTTCATGGCTACCATTATGTCTAAGTGAATTCACGAATTACTACTGTTTAGTCTACGTTAAGGGAGCTACTCAAGGAATTGATGGGTTAAGGCAGTAAATAGTAAGGTGCAAATGTTTATTAGCCAACTTTAAATCGTACAGGGTATAAGAAAAACCGAAAAGTCCCTATAAATAAAGTACACTTACCTCTAATGTTTAAGGAACGTTGAATTTAATGTCTCACTCAGGTGAAGATGGCACTCCGGACATCAGGACACCTCCTCCTGGGAGTTGTCCGAATCTATCACAGGAAAGCCAAGTACCTCCTCGCAGACTGTAACGAAGCATTTATTAAGATAAAGATGGCTTTCCGGCCAGGTAGTGTGCCTTCCTTTCTTTAACCTGTGGGGTTTCCCAGACCTTGGATGGAAACTGCTAAACACATGTTCTAGATAGGGGTCTTTAGTTTTCATAGCGACATAAGGAATCCTTCAAAGGGAAGCAAAAGCGACTGGAATACAACAGCTGAATCGTCAGAGCTGAGATGTTGAAAACTAGAAGATATGTGATGAATTTTAAAAGATGACTGAGAAAGTACAACTGTGGGCTTTGGTTTGGTTTTTTTCCTGAACAGTTTTGATGTACTTTTAAAATCAAATGCACTTTTAATCCTGAGACATTTTATTTAACGTTCTTTGTCGTGGTGGTGTTGCTGTTTTGTTTGGGTAGATTTGGTTCTAGAATTGGATTCTACCAACCAAAGTAAATAGTACCTGTGAAGAGTATTCTTCTGAATTCACAGTCTATAATTTTAACACTAATGAGATGTTACTCTGTTTAAAAAATGATCTGAGTGTGGGCTGGGGATAGCTGAGTTTGCTTGCGAGCAGACATGGAGGGCCTGAGATCACACCCCAGTGCCCGTGGGAAAGCTGAGGATGACGGCACCTGCCTCTAATCCTATACTGGGGAGTATCATCCCTGGGACTGACCAGCTGGCCTTGCAGAACCTGTGAGCTGTGTGTTGAGGGAGAGATCCTGTCTCAATAGTAATAAGTAAGAAGAATTTGAATGTATGGGGGGGGTGCTCTATATATAACAGCTTGTATTAAGGCTGTATTCTAACACATCTATTTTAACACATGACAGTAGACTGCATAGTATTTTGTCGAATAAAGTGTGCTTATTATAGATAGCATGTTAAATAGAAAGTGTCATTTTTTTTTCCTCGATATTTTTCACTTTATTTTATTTTTGGCTTTTCAAGACAGGGTTTCTCTGTGTAACCATGGCTGGCCTAGAACTCACAGAGATCCCCCTGCCTCTCCCTTCCTAATGATGGGATTAAAGGTGTGAGTACCACCACCACCCAGCTTGTCTTTGGAAAATTTTGAGCATGGCTAAAATTGTGTGTTACTTTTCCTAAAATACCAACTAGTGAGCTAGGGAGGTGACTTAGTTCTTAATTTTTTTGCCTTTAAACATGAAGAGCATGAGTTTAGTACCCACATTATAAGAAAACAAAAAACAGGGTTCAGTGGCATCTGTAATTTCAGTTTGGGGGAAGAACAGGATCCCTGGGACTTCTTCACATCTGGTCCAGCATTAGGCTGAACTTCAATATTAATGAGAGACCCTGCCTCAAGAAAGAAGTCCCCTAACCCAGGCTTTTGGCTTCCACACTGCACACAAGAAAAACATGATCATATTAAGATAACATATTTATTACACTCCTTTGCAGCCATTCATATTGCCCCTCATAAATTTCCTGGTAAAAGTAGAAAACTAACAATGTTGGTTTGTTGACATGCCCTTAGCTTAGTGTCAGTGCCTGGACTATTTTTGTAGGACAAGTGGTGTGGCTCTTAGTAATGAGACAGCAGAAAAGCAAGCGTTACTTTGCATGTCTACCAGCTTTCCTGACTATAACCTCAGGAACTTACTGTCCTGTTCCCCCTGACCCACATGTAATCTGTGCTCAGCGAGGTCTTCAAGCTTGATCTCTTTTCCAGGTGTTGTGGATCTACCTGAGGAAAATCGGGAAGCAGCTTACAATGCCATTACTCTACCTGAAGAATTTCATGATTTTGATCAGCCACTGCCAGACTTAGAGTATGTCTCTCTGTGTGTCTCCTCCTAAGTCCCCCCCTCTTCCTAATTCCTCACCTTTTAAATTGTTAGCGGATTGCTGACTTCCAGTTGTATTTGATGCTTTAGTGTTTGATACTGTTACGAGCCACTTAAAGCAAATATACTTACTTAAGAGTGTGTTGTTCTTAATTATAAGATGTACAGTTTAGGAAAAGTTCTCTAGGAAAATTGTGTGTGTATCAACATCCAACATAGCTACAATTTGAGAATCCTGATGGACTTAGGCAAAGCTTATGTGTTTTTGGTTTGGTTTGGTTTGGTTTTTTGAAACAGGGTTTCTGTGTGTAGCTTTGCACCTTACCTGGAACTTGCTCTGTAGTCCAGGTTGGCCTCGAACTCACAGAGATCCACCTGCCTCTGCCTCCCAGTTGTGAGTGCTGGGATTAAAGGCGTGTGTCACCATGATTCTTAATCTATCCAGTCAGCATTGAAATGTCCCCGTTGTCTCAGTACCTTCCCTCTAGGTTTTAGATGTAGATGTTTTTCTTTTTGGTTTGAGGCTACATGAAGTCTGCAGACTGCATTTGGTAGATATATCTAATAAATATCGGTCCTTTAGGGTCCCAGCTTCGTATCTTTTATTTTTTTCCTTTGTCATTTATTCATCATTTGTTTTCTGAATTTGCTATAGTGTTCTCATCAATGATTACATGTACTTTTAAATTATACAAGAGATGGTTATTTGTTAGTAGATAAACACGTTTCAGAAACACAAGGAAGTTTAGAGTTCATACAGTTCCCCAAAGGTTCAGAACTGATACTTATGTGATTCATCATTTCTAAGTTTTTGCTCTACAGTAAATACCTTATTGCCTTAGGTAGTGATTTTAATATATTTTGTTAACCTATCATTAATGACTGTAAAATTTTGAATACAAATTAACGTTCAAATCATATTTGGATTATATTGATATTTGTTGACTAAAGCATTAGACTTCTCAGAGTTGATAGAGTATATAGAGAAAATTGGGATACTTTGTGAAACTTGATAATGTGTATTTGAACTTTTTTTAAAGTGACATCGATGTCGCCCAGCAGTTCAGCCTGAACCAGAGCAGAGTGGAAGAGATAACCATGAGAGAAGAAGTTGGGAACATCAGTATCCTACAGGAAAATGATTTCGGTAAAGGCAATTGTTAATCGTTAGTTCGATTTTAATTATATTGTTACATTGCCAGGAGTTACAAAGGATAGTAGGCTTAAACTTACTGCCCTGTGGACAGAAAACCTTAATGTATCTGACTCGTGTCCATCAACAACTTGCCTTTCTCCTGTGTGTGAGGCACCATGTCCATTGATGCAGCAGAGTGGGGGTTGGCTGCTCTTGCTCCCCATGCAGTGAGAGAGCCTGTACTCCAAGTGTGGAAAGTCCAAGTGCTATAGTAATGCTCTCTTGGAACAGTTAATTCATTATTGTGCACATTACTCAAAGACTTGGGTGGTCAGATAGGCAGGAAGTCACATTCTTTTCTGGATGGCAGCACTTCACATCAAAGGTGAAGTCGGCGTTAATTGTGCATGTTCAGTTTACCTTCTACAAGTCCTGATAACCTAAATTTAGATTCAAGTCTGAATTTTGTTAGACGTTCCCCAGGGATACAGCGTTTAAACCAGATATTTTAATATTTGCCACTAAATAAGACTTCAGTAAGCAATGTAACACCACAGCTGTAATAAACCATCAGCTTTTTAACAGCAGCATTTCTGGCTTTTCACAACTAATGACGTATTTGGTGTGTGTAGGTGACTTTGGAATGGATGACCGTGAAATAATGAGAGAAGGCAGTGCTTTTGAGGATGACGACATGTTAGTCAGCACCAGTGCTTCTAACCTCCTCTTGGAGCCTGAGCAGAGCACCAGCAATCTGAATGAGAAAATCAACCATTTAGAATATGAAGACCAATACAAAGATGATAATTTTGGAGAAGGAAATGATGGTGGTATATTAGGTGAGTTGTGATTTCTTTCTTTGGTTCTATTTCAGAATAATCACCAACTCTTGAGGCCTAAGCAGCTATCTAGAGACAAATGGGTGAATTGGGATCAGTTGTCTCATAAAGCTTTCTAGAAAACTAGCCAAAAAAATATTTAGCTTTGTATATATGCTTTTGTCAGAGTTCTGAAGTCCACTGGTTGTTCAAGCTATTGTGTTGTTTGATATCTAATAAGTAGATAGTTTATGGATATATGAACTAGAAATAAAGGTGGTGTCGTGCGCCTTTAATCCCAGCACGCAGGAGGCAGAGCCAGGCAGATCTCTGTGAGTTCGAGGCCAGCCTGGTCTACAGAGCGAGATCCAGGACAGGCACCAAAACTACACAGAGAAACCCCGTCTCCATAAAAAAGTGGTGGACAGAAATTTTTTCAAATACTAAGTGTTTTGTGCCTTTATAAACTATCTTGAGAGAAACAGATACAAATTGAATACAGTTTAAATTTAATCCCCTTAAGCCTAGTGGTTTTTTCCCTGGGTTAGTTATTGTGGTTTCAGCATTTCTTTCTCAGATTTTAACTGTTTTCTGTTTTTCTATTCTATTTCAGATGACAAACTTATAAGTAATAATGATGGTGGCATCTTTGATGATCCCCCTGCCTTGTCTGAGGCAGGGGTCATGTTGCCAGAGCAGCCCGCACACGATGATATGGATGAAGATGATAACGTGTCCAGTGAGCATTTTATGTTTCAGGATTCTTGGGGTGGTGGCGTAGCAACAAAAGACATGTCACAGAGCAGGTGCTAGCACACGTCTTCCTCTTGGTGAATTGTGAATGCCCTTGACTGACTTGGTTAGGATTGGTGGCTAGGATTGTGTTTTCAGTGTTGGTAACTGTACTCTCCCCTCTTTGTACGTGGAGTTGAACTCTGCAAGGGCTGCCTGGAAAATAATACTCAAGTCGTTTTCTTAAAACCCATGGGGTTTTGTTACACTTCCTCAACAGGATTCCCTTTTCCACTTGTAGGGTGTGCATGTTAAACCTAAGTCTCTTATGACCATGTTGTTTTTACAGTGGGCGGGCCTGATAGCCCTGATTCCGTGGATCCTGTTGAACCGATGCCAACTATGACTGACCAGACAACACTTGTCCCAAATGAGGAAGAGGCTTTTGCATTGGAGCCCATTGATATAACTGGTGAGTGAATCCTTGAGATTCCACAGTGTGTAGAACAGAAGGTCCTAGGTGCTGTCTTCCTCTGCTGCATCTTGCACGTTGGTCTATCTCAGTCTTCACTCTGTCTAGTGTATGTGATGTCTGTGGAAGACCTGTACAATGAGTTGCAAGGTGTAAGATTACAGAACATTTGTTTTGTTACTGTGCATTTTAGTCCTTGGGGGTTCTCACATACTAACATCAGTAATTTTGGGTCACTGAAATATCTCAGTTGGGTAAAGAGGCTCGCCACCAGGCCTGAGGATCTGAGTTCATTGAATCCCCATGACCTACATGGGGTCAGTAGAGAACCGGCACCCCCAAATTGTCCTCTGACCTGCACGTGCCACGTGCTCCTGCACACAAACACACTCCAAGAAAAGACCAAACACCTTTATTAAAAAGTGTATTTCTAGTAAGAATGTGATGACTGGGTTTTCCGTGGAGAGTAATCTAGTAATTGAGAATGATATTTCACTTTGGGGGAAGAGAGGCAACTCTAGGTGGGGGAGAGGTGTGGAGAGAGGCCCACTATATAGCATCTTTTTATGTTTTTTCAAACTTGAGTATGACTGAGATCGAATTTCATCCCAGAAGTTTCTGTGAAGAGGCAGGTAATGCACTGCCTTCTTTCCGAAGTGGTGTGGTCTAGACACAAATAGGTGTGTGTGGGGGGGGGGGGTGGCGGTCATGATGGTGTTTCCAGGCCCTCTGACTGGCCCTGGGCTTCTTCCCCTTTGTCGGTCAGCTCTATATTGCTGCAGTTTATGAATCATAACTTATACAATAAAAGCCAAATAAATACAGCCAAAATAGGTACTAAACCATTTCTCGGCACCTCTGACTACTCTGTAGACACTGAGCATTTTATAGCTCCTATAAGTAGTTGGCCTGTTTCAAACAAAATAAAAATGAAGCACCATGAAGTTAGTTTCTTCTCATAGTCACATTTAAAAACGTTAGACCTAGCAGCGGATGATGGTGGCGCACGCCTTTAATCTTAGCACTTGGGAGACAGGCAGGCGGATCTCTGAGTTCAAGGCCAGCCTGGTCTACAGAGTGATTCCAGGACAGCCAGGGTACACAGAAACCCAGTCTGGAGGGGGAAAAAAGGACTAGGCGGGCATGCTGACAATGTCTTTAATCCCCGCACCAGGGAGGCAAAGGCAGGTAGGTGGATCTCTATGAATTTGAGACTAGACTGGGCTACATATCGCTTCCCTGCCAGTCAAGGCTATATAGTAAGACCTGGTCTCCAAAACAAAAGAAGAAAAGAATGTCAGAAGTTGACCAGTATCTACCAAATGGTCAGCCCTGAAAACATGCGTACATACAAGTAACATTATGTGGACTGAGCAGGTCATATTTATGTGTACATGCACACACATGTTCAGTAACAAAAAGGGGTCATGAATTTAAAAGAAAGGGGGGGTTCCCTTTCTTTTCCACATGGGGAGGTGGAGAGGGAAATAGTATAATTATTCTCAGAAAGCAAAGACTGTTTAAAAAATAAGCATGATTTCAAAAGAAAAGAATGTTAGAACTTAGGACTTCAGTTCCCGTCAGACAGGTGTGGTATGTGGACTGTTCAGAATAAAGCTATGTGGGCTTCAAGGTTTTGACTCTTAGATTATTATACCCGTTTTATGGTAAAAATCTATGAACTTAATTATGCATTCAGCAAATTTCTAGTGAACATCTCTGTTGTAAATGATGCTTAAAAACGTATCAGTTAAGACATACTGTCTTCATGAGGACATGCTCTTAGGATCTGTGTCTAGAAAGGCAGAAGACAATGACCAGGGCAAGATGAGGGGAGAAGGGGCCAGGCTGGCCTCTCGGGAAAATGACCTTACATTCTTTTGTTCTAGTCAAAGAAACAAAAGCCAAGAGGAAGAGGAAACTGATTGTTGACAGTGTCAAAGAATTGGATAGTAAGACGATTAGAGCCCAACTTAGTGATTATTCTGATATTGTTACAACATTGGACCTGGCCCCGCCCACCAAGAAGCTGATGATGTGGAAAGAGACCGGAGGGGTGGAAAAGCTTTTCTCCTTGCCGGCACAGCCTTTGTGGAATAACAGACTGCTGAAGGTAGTTGCTCTGGCGGGGTTTATCTTGTGTGCAGTGGACTGCTGGGAACATTGACTTCTAAACCTTTACATTCTGGCCAGAGACTTCTCGGTTGTGCGATACTTCTTTCCTCCCTTACGTCACAGTGTGCTGAGTTCAGCCCTGCCCAAGTGTTTCTGGGAAGGGTTCTTCCAGGTGCAGAATGCCATTATTAATAACAATACATTCTCCTCAGCTCCCTGTACTAAGTTGTGCTTAGTATACACTGTGTTTCAGATTGGCATACTTTAGTTTGATGGAAACTATGCCCCCCCCCCAAAATACCCAAAAACATACTAATTAGAAGTTTTTAGTTCATTAACCCAAACTACTGCAGAATAAGTTTTTATGGTGTCTGTTGCTTAAAATGGTGCTGCTAGGCTCTTGTAAGCTGAAATGCAGAGAAACAATTGATTTTTCTCTGCAGTACTCCAAAGCAGTAAGGGTATGATGGGCTGCTCTTTATTACACAGTTTTCAAGAAGGCCTGTAAAAACGTTTACTCTCTGGAAGGAGGGATTTCTTCAGCGGCACAGCCACTAGTAATACACCCATGTTTGGATAACTAGCCCCACACCCGTGCTCACGTGTGCATCTCTAACTAAACTCACTATACTTGGCTCACTTTCAGGGAGACTTGGAGTAGAAGGACTAGATTATGTACGTGTGTTAAAATACCACAGTAAACCCATTTTCTTATCATGAATGTAGGCTACTAAAAATCTCAAAAAAATTAGTCTTTGATTCAATAGATTTGTTATTTCTAGGCAAGAATTTAAAATTTAGAGGAAAAACTTCTGCTAATACGCTTATTACATTGCTGTTTGTAGTTTAAACTGTGAGGTGCTCTTCATTCATGAAATAGTTGCATATTTTACGTGCTTGTTAATAAGTAAGACTATATTGTGTGGTAATATGTAAAATTTCCCATAGTAAAGCTCTGTGAAGACAAGCAATATAAAACTGCAGTTTTATGACAGTGTTCAATTTATCAATGAAAATAACTACAGGTAAATAAATTTAAAACCTTGAAGCTTTATAATAGACAGTTACTTTAACATTCTGAAATGACTGCAATTATAATTTGAACACTTGTATTTCAAATAATTTTAAGATGGAATTGTAGCTAGAGTTTTCCTGCCTGGCCCACGGTCAGGATAAATCTCTTTCACCTGCCAGTCCCACAGCCGCTCAGACCCAACCAAGTAAACACAGAGGCTTATATTGCTTACAAACTGTATGGCCGTGGCAGGCTTCTTGCTAACTTTTCTTATAGCTTAAATTAATCCATTTCTATAAATCTATACCTTGCCACATGGCTCGTGGCTTACCGGCATCTTTACGTGCTGCTTGTCCTGGCGGTGGCTGGCAGGCAGTCAGTGACTCCCTCTGCCTTCCTGTTCTTTTAATTCTCTCTGTTAGCCCCGCCTATACTTCCTGCCTAGCCACTGCCAATCAGTGTTTTATTAGCAACACATTTGCCATACAGAACATCCCACAGCACTTCCCCCTTTTTTTTTTTTTCCAAAAAGGAAGGTTTTAACCTTAACAAAGTAAATTACATATAATTTGGGAATTTGGGCGTAGCTTCTCTTACTGCTTCCTGCTGGAGGGGGGCGCTGTATCTTATGGGGATACAAAGAAAATTTTAGGATCATGGAGTAGTCCATGAGGGTGTATCATCTGAGCCAGTTGCCTTGAAACGGTTCTGGATGTTGGATCATCTGGGCCATGGTGTCATCGGAGACCTTCAGGTGGTCTTGGCTGGTCAAACCTGATGTATCTTAATCTGGAACAAATCCATAGCCTCTGGCTTTCTGTGGAAACAAAATCAGAGCCTCCTTTCCAAAGTAACATATCCTTACATCCAAGTTTTGAAGTTAAGGTATCTTTAAAATATACATATTGGTTTAATTCAGCTTCCTTTACAATCAAATATCTCTCTGCAGTTAAGAATCCCAAAGACAACACAATGCAGATTCTCTGTGTGATATCCATCTTTACGTGGCTTATATTTTATACTACCTTTACTGTCTCTTTAAAGACTTCATTTTTCAAAACTATTTCTTTATATAACTGTATATATTCCTTTTTATCTCTCTTTGAAGCCTACGTACATTTTACACACATTTTAAAGCATTTAAAGTCTTGTTCCATCTGAATCTGTCTTATTGTGAATCTGTTACTTTAAACTGCAGCATTCTAAGACTGAAAGGGTGCTGTGGCTGCTGGCTCCGCCCACCTCAGCTTCCCAACATGGCAGTGATACGTTTCCCGTCAGCTCTGGGAGCTTTTGTGGGTCTATGCTTCTATCAAAGCAGCATTTAGCCCAGAAACCTCTTTTTTTGTTTTGTACTACCACGCAGCTTAATGTGCCACTTGCAGAGGCCTCATTCCCGCCACACTGCAGGTCGAGCGCACAGGCCAGGAACCCACAAGTAGCTCAAACCGGCAAGCTGCCGCTCATTTGAGAGAG
>CABHPQ010161505.1:10734-20891 GCA_902168405.1 Peromyscus aztecus | reverse complement strand
CAGTGTTTTATTAGCAACACATTTGCCATACAGAACATCCCACAGCATGGAATGAAGTGTGAGAATGGTCAGTAAAAATACTAAAATGTGCATGTATTGATTACTGGTTGTAAACTGTTAAAACATTCCTTAATGAAAATAGAAAATACAAAAGTTAGCCAGTCTTTAATTAGTGTGATTTTATAGTTGATAATGTTGCTTATTTTTGATAGCTCTTCACACGCTGTCTTACACCACTTGTACCAGAAGACCTTAGGAAAAGGAGGAAAGGAGGAGAGGCAGATAATTTGGATGAGTTCCTCAAGGAGTTTGAGAATCCAGAGGTTCCTAGAGAGGAGCAGCAGCCGCAGCAGCAGCAGCCACAGCAGCAGCAGCAGCCGCAGCAGCAGCGTGATGTCATCGGTCAGTTCTACTGAGAGGCTTCCCAGATGAAGCGTGAAATGCCATCAAGTTCACCTCTGTGCTGTCAAAGCAACCATGATGTAGAAGGAAGGGGTGTGCTCATTTGGGGTCATGGAGATGCGTGTATCTCCTCACCTTCCAGAAACTCGGCTTCGGGAAGCTGTAGGGCTTTGATAATTGAAAGGGTTGTCTGCACAGGACTGGGAAGTGAACCACATTTAAGACTTCTCCCCAGCCGTTAGACTTGCATTGTTATAGATTGAGTAATCCTGGTGCAGTGCTCACTGGATTTTAAAAGCATATTGTTTGAATACTGTTGAAAGCCAAATTCTTTTCTTGTGATAATTGCAGATGAGCCCATTTTGGAGGAGCCAAGCCGCCTCCAGGAGTCAGTGATGGAGACCAGCAGAACAAACCTAGATGAATCCACTATGCCCCCACCGCCCACTCAGGGAGTTAAGCGAAAAGCTGGACAGATTGACCCAGAGCCCGTGATACCTGTAAGTAAAGGAAACATTGGGGGATGATCATGCAGTTAGTTCCAAGTGGCATTTTAGGAGTCTTTGATTTAGGAGTGTCTTGGTTTAGGCAAAGAATGGCAAGGAATGGATCCAGAAGACTAGCAATGGAATTTAGGAGCACAATCTTTTTAATCGTATGTGGGAAAGGATGTTAATGAACTTAGCAGAGACGTCTTGATTCTTTGTGAATAGTCTTGCTTCAGAATGGTTCAAAATAAGTAGCTTTAGTTGGTGTGAGGTCAGTGGGCTCTAAACCTGTACTGGTTTATTTGAAAATTCTACATCTCTCCAATACTGGGCAAGTTTTAAAATAATTGGTATATATATATATTTTAAGATTTATTTATTATGTATACAGTGTTCTGTCTGCATGTATGTCTGCAGGCCAGAAGAGGGTACCAGATCTCATTACAGATGGTTGTGAGCCACCATGTGGGTGCTGGGAATTGAACTCAGGACCTTTTAGGAAGAGCAAGCAGTGCTCTTAACCTCTGAGCCATCTCCCTAGCCCTTTTTTTTTGGGGGGGGGGGGCATATTCTTCAATGAAAAACAGTGGCTAAGTGACTGCTTCATTTGGCACTTCCCAGTTTGAAGTCTGGGATACATCGGGAAAGCAGGCCTTTAGTAACATTGGGCTGTTCCAGCCTTCATCATAAATTGCTGTCAGGACAGCTTGTTGCTAGCCTTGAGAACTTTCTCTGTGCCCTGTGGTGGAAAGGACTTGTCAGTAACAGCCCTTTTCTCCTTGAGCACAGAAACCCGAACAGGTCACAGATCAGTGACTTCTGTCCTGGTAGTTTCTTAAAGACTTTTTTTAATGTTCTCAGATATTTATATTAATCTTAAAATGAAATAGCACAGGTGCCCTTTTCCATGTTACCTGCTGCTGAGTCCAGAGCTCTTTCTGAAAGCATAGGATGGATAGTAAGTTACTGTAAAGTAGTTGACCTGACCCTACATTTTAAAGACGCTACCATTAAGACCTAGATCTTGAATTGCTGCCTTTTATCGTTTAAGCCTCAGCAGGTAGAGCAAATGGAAATAGCGCCACCAGTAGAACTTCCCCCAGAAGAGCCTCCAAATATCTGTCAGCTGATACCAGAGTTAGAGCTTCTGCCAGAGAAGGAGAAAGAGAAAGAGAAAGAAAAGGAAGAGGAAGAAGAGGAGGAGGTAAGAAAACTGAAGATCTATGATTGGGAAATTCCATTCCCAGTTTAGAAAAGCTCACTGACTTTACGTGTTTAAGCCAAGCCAATTAATGTTGGGCATCAGAGCGATGAAAACTGTTCAGATAGAATCAAAATTGAACTAAATTCTTAGGGCCATGAATCACTGAGTACATCACATTTTATGCTGTGCTATGATTCCCATGTTTCCCTCAGAGGAAAGATGGAACTGCCCTTGCAGATTGTTGTTAGACTTCTGAATTGCTCCTGGTTGCTTTTTATTATCTTATGGTCAGTATTTAATTCTTACTGCTGTTAAAGCCAGCCTCTGGTCTAACCTTCCACCTGTGGCCCAGAAATCAAATAGCCAGACATACTTCATTTGCCTGAGCTATGTGTAATTGAAAGAAAGATTGTACTTAATGTGGTTTGAGTCCTGGCACAAGGTTCTTAACCATGGCCTGTACTAGGTAGACCACATCCATGTAGACCAATACAGAGACATTAAATTCAAATATTTGCTTGCAAGTACTTTTCTTTGATCAGGAAGATAAATTTCAAAGTTCGTAGTAGATGCCTGATGATTACAGCAGCAGGATTACAATTTTCTGTAGATGAGTCAGACTATGTTAACCAAAAGCTTTCCAGGTACAGAGAAATGCTGCTCTCATTTGAGCAGAGCCAATTTTTCAACTTATGGTGTTCATTTATTCAGGATGAAGATGCGTCAGGGGGTGACCAGGATCAAGAAGAAAGGAGGTGGAACAAAAGGACTCAGCAGATGCTTCATGGCCTTCAGGTATGCCAGCACAGTCTACGGGGAGTCCTTTCCCAGCCAGCAGCCCTACTAGCTGGGCCTCGAGGCACACACCTTTGCAAGTGTCGCCAGGGCTGCACTGTTTTGAAGTATTCGAATTTCATGCATGAATTGTAGAGCCGGGAGTAAACCTAGGAAGCATCTAGGGTACTTAGCTATGGTTATCCTGAAAAGCAGATCTGTGATGCTGTGATAGAGAGAACTCCTGTGTGCGTTTGTGTTTTCTTATTTCCATTGAGCACGTTAGTGTGCTAAGTCATAGAGTGTCAGTTAGCAGGCCAGATACAGATGAGGCTTGAGCAAAATGAAATTCCCAGCAAGTCTTTGAAGGTTTCCTACGGTGGATTTGAAGGAATGGGGACTTAGAGTTTGGGGGGTGAAGTGGGACTCATTTGCTTTTGTTTCTGTTTTCGCTGTAAATTCACTAAGTGCTTATTTTTGCTGTCTCACGTCTATTGAAGCAACTTTGCTTACTTCTTGAACTTTTTTTTTGCCTTTAGATATGTTGTAATGTGTTATGGCCCTTTACCTTGTTGAATAACATGAGAATCACTCGTGTGTCACTCAGTACGAATGTCCAGTTCCAGCCCCCACCAGATATAGTTTACTTTTGCCAAAACAAAAATTGTGTCATCCAATTGCTACTTTATTGTGTGAGTTCCTTGAATTCATCTGTTTTGCTTTGTTTTATTTCAGCGAGCTCTTGCTAAAACTGGGGCTGAGTCTATCAGTTTGCTTGAGCTGTGTCGAAACACAAACAGAAAGCAGGCTGCAGCGAAGTTCTACAGCTTTTTGGTTCTTAAAAAGCAGCAAGCCATCGAGCTCACACAGGAAGAGCCATACAGTGACATCATTGCAACCCCTGGACCAAGGTTCCATATTATCTGAGGAGCTAGAAGCTTAGAGCTAGTGTTTACTCACTAGTACATACAAATTGCCCCCGTGTGTAGGGCACCAAAACCCTTTAAGAAAGTTTTTAGATTTCTGTTTGTACAAAATCTTTGCCTTTTCTTTCTTCATTTTTCCCCCCAGTGTTTGTAATTTGTCCACCATCTTTTAAGGGAAACTGCTTATTTGGGTTGGGTTTGTATTCCTGGAGAAAACATTACCCCAAGAACCCAGAAGATTCATAACAGTTCAAAGAACAGATGTGTGCAATATTGGTGCATGTAATAATATGGAGTAACAGTCAAAAGTCCCCATTTTTATGTTAGGTTTCCATTACTGTGTTGGAAGGAAAACCTGCCTAGGAAAATGCCTGACACTTTAAGAGCTATGGTTTGAGTCCCTTGACAGGAAGAGAAAATGTCTTCCCATCAGTGACACCAGCAATCTGGTTAACCACTGTACCTAGGGATAGCACATGAAGCATCGCAATTGTCTTCTTAATCATGTTTTAAAGTAATTCCATAATGAGCAAGAATTTGTGAATTGTGTTGTAACTGATCCTCTTGGACTGTTCTGAAATCATTCCGTGTGAGTCTTAGGAACTCTGACATTAGTGCAGCTCAGAAGGATGAGATGAGAGACTTCTACAGTGGCGTGACTCCAGAGCTGCTGATCACTTTTTCATGTTTGCTTGAGTAATGAGATCATGAAAATAGAAACTCCCCCTGCCTGCTGAAGGGCAGACTCTTGAGAAACTACACCAGATTGACTTTGCTCTAAGCAAACAGTGCTGTAAAAACTAATGGCTTCTCTGATATTTATTATAAATGTTAGTACTGATCTCTTTCCAATGCTGCACACTCCTGTATTTGAAACTTATTTTAATAGCTTTGCAACTGTAATCCTGTATCAGTTTCCTATAATTTAAATGGAGAAAAACATCCAGATAAAGGCTTTATTATTAACAGATCCAGATAGCACCAGAAATTATGTGGCTATATGAATATCAAAATATGTCTTCACTTTGTAGGGCAAATTATGTTGAAAGTTCTAGCTTAAGTGTTGGCACTTTTATGGGGGGGAAATCAATTTTAAAACTAAGACTTCCGTATATACCCAGTAATTTAAAATTATGTGAAATATTTTAAATTTGTGAACTCGTAATTACTATTTTAATGATTCAGTTTCTTGAGAATGGTAATTGTATAAAATTGCTCTTGCAGTTTTATTTTCAATACAACGTGCCTGTAAACCATGGATATCCCCTTTGTAAAAAGACATTGTAGATAATCGAATGCTTGATTATAGAAAGGTCATTAGTTTCTTGTTACACATTTTGTTAGTCTGGTTTTTGTCGCTTATTGGGTTTAATATTGTTCTTGAAAATAGTTGATGCTATGTTATGTATAACTTTTCTAATAAAAATTGTGTTTCAAGCTGTACATTTTGGAATATATTCAGTTGGTGGAGAAATGTTGACTGAAAAAGTTAACACAGCCAAATATTTAATTTGCCTTACCTAGAATAATCTGTGCTAATTAGGTGAGTTTTTTTAAGTTCAGTAGCCACATGAATAATAGTGACCATTATCTGACAACTTGTGTTGAAAGGCTGCGCTGTCTTAAGGTAATTCTAAACCTAGACAAGGTGTTTGGAGTCCATACACACAACAAATTCCTTGCCTTCCTAGAGTTTACATCCTGACGGGAGGCAGGTAATGGTACGCTAAAGTCACAGGTCCAGAAAAGTAGGCTGGGCTGCAGTGTTAGTGCAGGGAGGGCCGAAGAAGCCTCTTGGAGAAGATGAGTGTCCAAGTGTAGAGAAAGATAAAGACCAATGGAGCTGAAACTGTAAAGGGTGGAGCAGAAGCTGGGAAGATTCGGATTGTCTGTGGTTACACTTTACATTGCTGTCTACTTCGGTCACACCCAGTGAACCTGAAAGCAGACTGGCTAGGTGGGCCTGTGCCCTGCAAAGGGTTCCTCTGGCCTCTCACTTCCTATTCAATGATAACTGAATAAGTAGAAGAAGCTATACAGCTTGTGGGTCTGGTGCACAGTCTTGGGAGTAATATTGATGCTTCTGGAAGATGTTTTTACAGTGTAATAATTGTAAAATGATTTACAATTCAGGCTATGGCCTGGCATCATGCCATCATAGCCTGAATTTGAGAATGTGTCAATGAGAGACTTGATACTTGCAGTTAAAGTGGACCAGGATTTGAAACTTCACTGTGTGTGCCTTTTGGCATTAGTGTGTTCTTGGTTTTCTCAATTACAAAATTCAGGCTTGAAGTCTTGAAATAAAGAACAGTGAAGTCTCTTAAACTAGGTATTCAATTGAAACAAGGAACTCACGTTTTGAAATAGGCTGTCTTCAGGATGCTGGTAATGGTTAAGGAGACTGGAAAGACTAAAGTTACTACTGGGAATCCCTCCTTTGAGCATATTGTCCTCCCTGTCTGCAGTGTGAACTGCTTATGTGAGCAGTAAATGCTGCTTACCTTTCAGATTTCAGCGGAGGGTAAATTCCTCAGGGGAGATTATGCTGATGCACACCCTGTGCCGCACTAGGTCAGGCTTTCTGGTTGAATGCTCTTTAAGCCCCCGGAAAACAAGTGACATAAATAATTGGCAGTACTTGAAGCAGTTAGTTTTAAGATCTTTTCGAAATCTTCCTAACAGTTTGACTGTAATGCTAAATATATGTGAACCATCCCAAGCTCTCAGAATTCTCAGGGTTGGTCCTTTAGTCGCCTGGGATAGAATCCTGGCCCAAAGGCAGGTTGACCATTCACACTGTGTAGAAATACATTAAGGGGCCAGATGGTGGTGTCTTCTCCAAATACGTCTCTTGAAACTAGTTTGTTTTGTTTTTGCGGGTAACGTACGAAAGCTCTTAATAGAAATGTCCGACTTGACCTGGATTTAAAGCCTGGCTCTGTCAATCACTGATCAGGCCCTGGGTGAACATCATGTCTCCAAACCTTTTTTCTTCATCAATAAATTTCTATAGCAAGACATGCTCTATGGGATTTGTGATACCAATAGATATAACTACCTACAAAGCATTGGGAAGTACTAGCTACATTCCGCTACTCCTTTTCTTGTTCATTCAATTTACAATGTCAAAAATAAGTGGTGTTAAAGTCCTGTATGAATAATTTATTAAACTTGGTCTCCTCTAAAAACTGGAATCCATGTTCCTAAAGTTTATGAAGCAGTCCCTGGACATGATGCCCCCCAGGGCTTCACTAGGGACAGCCACACTAGACTAGCTCTTCACAAGTCACCTTCTGTATAATCAACCAACCAGCAAGACAGAATAGGTACTTTAAACAGGTGGTGGGGAAGGGCGGGGTGCAGGAAGCCTGGGAGTGTTTTAAATGACACTATGGTGGCTATGGGGTAGAGGATGCTGTTTTTACACATGCATAGATTTTGTAATAAAATCAAGAATTCTGGTAGATTCATCATATTTACTGCTTTTCTGTCGTGAGGTCATTTAAAATCTAGCTATTTTCAAGTATGGTTACAATTGGCTGTGGACATCCATCTGCGTAGTAGAACACCAAAACTTCATCCAATCTAGTGGCATCGGTGAATCTGTGTAACCCCCCCCCCCCACCCCACTTCCTGGTAACTTCTACTGTGAGATCCCCTTCATTTCCAAAGAAATCCTTCAACTGATTTAGGCCTGCTGTATTGTACTTAGTCCCTTCCAGGTGCGTTGGACTGTCAGATGGTAGCATTTTATCTCTTATTAGGACAGTGTCCCTTCCTCCATCGGTGGACAGTTAGGTTGATTCCTAATTTTTGCTATTGTGAATTGAAACATTATTTTCAAGAACACATTGCCCGCCAGCATCTGCCCCTCCCTTTGTGATTTCCACTGTCCTTTCCTGTTCTAAGAACATAAAATGTGGATGTTATTGTAGAACCTGTCCTTGAGCACACAATAGCCATTACCTTGAAGTCTGCATGAACCCTCTCAAAGTCAGGGGTGCATGAGGCGGCATGCATGGTCCCTCTTCTCCCTGGAGATACGCAAGCAGTTAATACTTGCTGGAGACAGAAACTCGGTATTTTGACTTCCTGTAAGTGGCTTGTGCTCCCGCAAGCAGTCCCAACTAAACGGATGCACCAAGCTAGACCCAGGTGGAATTGGTTTTGCATCTCTTGGTTTCCTATCAGATCTCAGGGAAAGTGCAGCAGTGGGCCAGGCAGTGACCATGCTTGCAGTAGGGCAAGAGGAAGGTGGGGAATCCAGAGAAGGAAAAGCTACTGAAACTTCATTTGTGAGTGCAGACAAGCCTTGCTCCATTTGGAAGGTTATCAAGAGAAGCCCAGGAAAGATAGGAGAGAAGGGAACCCTTATTACTATCACAAAATACCAGACAGAAGCAAGAGTGGGAAGGTGTGTTTTGTCATGTTTGGAGAGGGTCTAGCCCATCATGGTGGGCTAGGCTCAGTACCTAGAGCTGCTTGTACAGAACAGGAGGCAGCCTGCCAGTCGTCTCTTGTTTTCCAAAGATCCCACAGCACCTCCCCTCCCCAACAAACCTCACCAACCAGCGGGGGAGCAAGTGTGTACACACAGGAGCCTGTGAGGGACACTTCAAATTCAAAACAGGGCACCTTCATCTGTTGGTAGAAATGTCAGTCTAGCCACTATGTAAATGGTGTAAGTTCCACAGAAACCTGAAAATTGAGCGTCAATGTGATTCACATGTTCCGATACTGAAGGAACTGAAGTCAGCATATTAAAAGAGGCTGGCAATAGCACATATATATTCATAATAGCCAAAGATGGGAACAATGTGTAAGTGTCCATTGACAGATGAATGGATAAAGGAGAAATAGAGTATGTGTATGTGATGGAATACTGAACCATATAAAGGATGAAATCTGGGGCTGGAGAGATGGCTCAGGGATTAGGAGTACAGGCTGCTCTTCCAGAGGACCCGGGTTCAATTCCCAGCACCCACAGGGCAGCTCACAACTTTCTGTAACTCCTGTTCCAGGAAATCTGACACCTTCACACCAATGTACATAAAGTTAAACTGTTATGGTGAAAGGTGAAATTTTGTCATGTGAAGCAATGTGGATGGAACTGAATGACATAAGTCGGGCACATACCTGAATAAAGATCAACCCAGTCAATATTTAAACATGGAGTGGGAAGGGGGTTCATGAGCCCCCACCACTAACTGAAAAACAATGGGCAGTTGATGGCTCCTGGGGGAAGGAGAGTCAGTTTTATTAAATGGTGTGGCTCCTGGTAGGTAGACCACATTCCAGTGGATAGCTCCATACCCAGGACAGCACAAATTGGGATCAATGGGATATTAAGAAAGAACAGTGGGTATGAAGTTGGGGGAATACAAGAAGGTGGGGGTGGATCTGGGAGGAGTTGGGGAATGTATGCACATGATCAAAATATGTTGTATGAACTTCTCAAGATAGAAAAGTCAGACACAGGGAAACAAATGCATGTTCGCATATGTGGCGGCCCTAAGGCTGATCTCTAGAGAACCTCAGATGTTGCAAGGTCTGGGGAAATCGGGATGGAGGAAGGTTTTAAGAGAGGATGGTTTCTGGCTACAGGAATGCATTTGGGTAGAAGGAATAATGCCTAACGTTCCGTAACACAGTGTGTTAACTATAGTTTACAGTAATTAGTGGGATATTTGAAATAAATAGAAAACAGGATCCTGAATGTTCTCAATTAAAATGCTGAGTCTTGAGGTGACATGCCAGTTACTCTGATCATTATGTGTTGTGTGCCTACATTACGATGTCATGCCATAATCAAGTTTATTTTTGGCAAATAAAGTGAACACTCACAATCTTTAAACATGATTTATGATCACAATCAATGCCATGTAAGCCAAACAGCTGCAGACAGACCTTATACCTTAGGTCTCACGATGTGTGTTTGTTTTGTTTGTGAGAGCATTTCCAGGCTGACCTTGAACTCTGGGATTGTCCTGCTGCAGTCTCTCAAAGTGCTAGCTAGGGTTTCAGGTGTGTGTACCATCGGACTCAGTGGTTTTGATGAGTAGTCCGGGAAAATAACTTTAACTAAAGCAAGACTGCCCGGCCTTTTTCCTCTGTCAGCTCCAAATGGCACAGGCTGGCTGCCTTTGATTCTCCCATGGCCTTTATTTCATTCTCCAGAACCAAAGGAAGAGTGGGTGGCCTGACCTTATTTATGCTAAAAGTTTATATAATGAGGGTATTTTTAATGAGCCTACCAAAGACTGGACTTCAGCAGTCAAACGTGCATATCATGTATTTGCCTTTTTATTAAATACACACACACACACACACACACACACACACACACACACACACACACAC
>CABHPQ010161504.1:0-49427 GCA_902168405.1 Peromyscus aztecus | reverse complement strand
ACCAAGCAGGGAGGGCCCTGCTTGAGAGGTTGAGGAATGCTATTCAGGCAGGAGCAGACATTCTCAGGTACCTCAGCAAGGTGTGTAGGGCTGGGGCCTGACTCTAAGGACATGTAGACATGGCCCCAGCTCCTCCTCCTAAAGCTTCTACTGGTTCTTGGCATCTCTACTGGACAGTCAAACTTTATCCACACTGTTCACAGATTTTACAGATGCATTTATCCTACTTTACTTATTGTCAAAACCATCTTGTAAGATTATTGGTTCTGCTCCAATTTATACAAGAGAAAAAATGAGACGCTCCAACAACTGTTCCAGTAATTTTGGTTGTTTTGTTTTGAAACAGTCTTGTCACATAGCTCAGGCTAGCCTCAAAGATCATGATTCTCCCACCTCAGCCTACTGAGTACTGCATGATAGGATAGGCCTGAAACAGCATACTTTCTTCTTTATGTTTTAGTTTTTCTCTAATGTGAGGGATGAAAGAAGCTAAACTGAAGAACTCAGGGTAGGCACTGGTTTAAAGATGTTAGATAACTCTCTTTAGTTTATTCCTGCCTACTTCTGTCACTGTTTTCCTGAGCTCCCTGACAGAATCAGAGGGTGTGGTTATTAGTCTCCTAAATGTGGGTGTTCTCTGAACAGGAAGGTCTCAAGCTACATTGGGCTGGAGAGCTATGTGAAACTCTGAGTGTGTGTGTCACTTTCAGGGACAGGTGAGTACCCCGGTATGCCCAATGAGGGGAAGTGCAAGAAGAGCTATAGGACTTTACAAACCAAAGTGTAAAATGTACTTAAATAAGCTGGACATTTGTAGAGTCAGCTTTCTGAATGTTGTAAAGTTGGTATTGTTCATGGATGTGGAAGTTTAAGATCCCTAAGACATAGTAGGTCCTAGAGCTTCATACAGTTCAGGCTTGAGCATCTTCATCTATGCATGTTGCTGCTTTTTGCCTGCCATCCAGTCCAAGACAGATTCTTTCCTAAAATGGATTGTGTAGTCTGCTTCTATGGCTCAGAGGATCAATTTGTATAACCCACAGAGTCTTCATAGTGTTGGCAAGTAGAGTGGAGAGTGAGACAAAGCCACAGAGTAACTCCTCCATACAAGTGGGTGATGATTTCTGGATGTCACATTTTACTCATCCTTTCAAGTTTATTACAGTTTCATAATTAAAGCCAGGAAGTCTTTGTTGACAGTGAAAGGTAGCCTGAAGAAAGGAAAAGATAGAGACTGAGCATTAAAAGAATAGGGGTCTGGTCTAGTGTTTACTGGCTGTGTGACCTTGAACAAGCCAACAACCTCCCTGGAGAAATGAATATGCCACAAATGTCCTCAAGGTCCCCTCTGGGGCATGGCAGTACACACCTGTGATTCAAGCACTCAACAGGTAGAGACAGGATGTTCACTGAAAGTTCAAGACCACATTGGGGTAGACAGCCAGTGCCAGGTCAACCATAACCAAGATACTGTCTCAAAACCAGAAACAAATCAAGTCAGATTTGGTAAGTAGTAATACCCACACAATGGACCAAGGTCTGGCTCAATTATCAGGACACAGTTCTGCAACTTGGCATAAGGCCCATTGCCACAGCTTCAACCTATGATGGAGAAGAGAATTCATACTTTAAAACAGATTAGATATTTCTGTCGGGGAATTAAGTCAATGAAGGAAGCAGCATTGTTTCAATGGGGTGGGGTTGAAGAGCATGTCACATTTTTCAGCTTGTGTCACATACAGCTTTATGAGTTTAGGTGGTTAAAAGAAGGGCAAGGGAGATGGCTGTTGATCTGAACAACTTCAATGAGTTACAGTAGGCTTTTTGAACACTCAGGATGAAAGCCCCGCACAGCTGACACAGAAGGGGAACAAGGCCATTTGCAATGTCCACAGGCTGTGGGTAGGGGGCGTGCTCTATGGCTCTACCAGTGCCCCATGGCCCATGAACTGAGAAGGAAGGGCTGAATTAAAAGATACCAGTTTCTGTTTGCAGACACTGAAGTGAGTTTAGTCTAAAGGAAGAGCAACTGGATGCTAAATATTTAAGTAGACTAAACTTCCTCTGGTCAGCTTCCTAAGTTTCCCATGCTTGAGGAAGCCATTTAATACATCAGAGTTTCTGGGAAACTTCTAAGTTTGGCATGAGCAGCAGATGTGGTAAGTGTACACTACTGAGAGCCTCGATGTTATCCTTGCTGTCTCTTGCTTACCCAGCACAGGGAATATATACGTATTCTCACAGACATAACCCATTTCAATTCTCTCTCTCTTTCTCAGCTTTACTGAGCTATAAGGTATATACCAGGAAATTCACTCATTTGGTAAGTAGCTAAATAGTATCTTGGTATCACTAATTTTTAAAAAGCATCGCTGTAGAATTGGCATGCTTTGTTCTGAAAGGTATCCTACAGGATCACATCAGCTGTCAATCAAGACACCACGATGTGGTTTTTGCCTTCACTAACCCCTTACCCTAAATACTTCAAGTTATACTTGGTTCTTGATAGTATATATGAGAATATTCCCAATAGACTAGATGAAAGACTTTCAATTGGCTACATACTGTGTCTGAGTGGTCATCTCTCTTGGTCTCTCATAAAATCGCCTAGCAAGGAGTGCTAGTTTAGAGATGGTAGAAACTTCAGTGCCTGGAACCACCTCAGAGGAAGTAGATCCCAGTAGGCACAGTTAGTATATTGCAAAAGCTTTACTTAATAATCACAAAGATGTTAGTTCAAATACATGTTGTCTATAAATTTTTGTTGGTTATTGTTTTTGTAAGCAGAGTTGGAGTTTATTAATAAATTTTAATACAGATTTTAAGCATTAAGGTTGAGGGAAGAAAGGAACTCAGGAAAAGAGTTAAGATACACTGAGAATGTGGATATGGACTTCTCAAAGGAAAGTTACCCAAAGATAGTTTTAAGGAAACTTAAAGATAGCTCAAGATGAGATTTAGGCCCTCAATCTGCAAAATTCTCTCTCTCTACAATCATGAAATCCTAGTAAGTCCCTCAGTCAGTCAGTCCTTCAGCCAGTCAGTTAGTCAGTTTATAAGATTTCAATACAAAACATGGCTTTTTCAGAGTTCTTCAGTTCACAGATGAGCAGGTGGGTGTCAAGCTCCTGTTATCAAGGCATCCATGGCCTTGACAAGTGCTATTTTGTTATTGTGTCAAGATTCTAGTACAGGGAAGCAACGATAAGTGTCTGGGGATGGTGTAGTGCCTGTGAGAAGTGTAGAGAGTAGGTATGGGAGGAATGTTGGCTTGCCAGGGGTTAAGAGACAGGTCAGTTTAGAATAAGAATCATAATCAGGGCTCTGAGTGGTGTTAGGAATGGCAGACCAGAGGCTTGACAAGGAAGGAAGTGCTAGAAGCAGAAAGCAAGAGACTGCTCTGTTGCTATGTGAGATGGTAGAAGGAAGGGACTTGTTTGGGGTTTCATAAGTAGAAACTGAGACTAAAAGCATGATTATAGAAGACATGCTGAGGGATGTGGATAGAGTGGAAAATGGTCCAGACCCTCAAAGGGTAAGATTTTTCTTGAACCAGAAAAATAGATAAGTCTCCACCCCCAGGATGTGGGACTTAAGGAGGAGAAAGTGAGGAGAGACTAGTTTGGAAAGAGAAGATGGACTTTGGGTCCTTGGAGTAAAAAGGGTGTTTGCTCTTGAGGCTGCTGGCCTGCTGGCCAGTGAGAGGCAGGCGCACCAGGATTTCTCTCCTTTGTAGAAGAACCAGACCATCCCCAGACCAACCACACTTATTTCATCCCTAGAAATCCAGTTAGCTGCTCAGTGGGGCTTTTTTGTAGACCATGTATAAGGGGGATAAGAAAAGCTTGCATGAGATGATGGGGACAGAGGAAGGGGGCAGGCTGAGCTGACAGTAGCAGGGATGGGGAAGTGCTGAGAGGTGTTTCCTTCTGCAGCAAGAGATGATGAAGGGGGTGCTGGACCAGAAGGCCATCAATGTCACCCCCTTTCTGCTCTCTCATGCCCTTAGTGGGGACTGAATTACAGCTTCATGCATGATAGACTGGCACTGTACCCCTATGCTATATCCACAACCCTCTTTTAAAATAACAACACTTTTTATTTGTCACACAAAATAGTGATCTCATCATAGCATTTTCACATGCATGTATCACTGTACTATTAGTTATTTTCTATTGCTTTGATGAAACACCGTGGCCAATGCAACTTATAGAAGAAAGAGTTTATTTTGGCTTATGTTCCAGAGAGAGTCCATAATGGCAGGGGAGGCACAGCAGCAGGAACAGGAAGTTAAGTGATCACATCTTGACTCCCTAGCACAAAGAATAACTACAAGGAGAGTGAGATGGCAGAGAACGTCGAAGACCTAAGTTTAACTCTCAGACACCACAGTAGAAGGAAAGAACCGGATCTGAACAGCTGTCCTATGATGTGCACACTCACAATTGCTGTCACATGCATGTGCCTCAACACACACACACACACACACACACACACACACACACACACACACACACCAAATGGTATAAAACTAAAAAAGTTAAAGTAGCAGATGAAAGATACAATCATTTTAATAAAATTTCTCTGTACATGACATTGTCCTCTTTAACTATACTGACTACATTTTTCTCTTCCAGGTCTTTTTTTTTCCTTGTTTGTTTTTGTTTATTGTTTTTTGTTTTCTTTTGTTTTTCGAGACAGGGTTTCTCTGTGTAGTTTTGGTGCCTGTCCTGGATCTTGCTCTGTAGACCACGTTGGCCTCAAACTTACAGAGATTCGTCTGGCTCTGCCTCCCTACTGCTGGGATTAAAGGCATGCGCCACCACCACCCAGCTTCCAGGTCTATTCTATTGAATATTTGAAACGACTTATTATTAAATTTCAGTTTTTCTTCTGGTCATTTTGATTCAGTAGCCACAACCTTGTGTGGATTGACTAATTCTAAATTTAGGAAAGATTAATCTTTACTGTCCAGATTATTATAGCCATTTGTGGCCAATTTCCTTTGTTTTATAAAGTGGGAAGTCACAATACAGAAGAAGCCAGATAACAACACTTAATTTCTTCCCAATAAAATCATCCTTTCTGCATGTACCAAATATGATTAGTATTAGAGGTATGGATAAGAAGCCAGATTTGGAAGATATTGCATTTCCATAGATTTTGAAGAGAAAAAAAATCTTATTTTTTTACTTTCTAATCACAAGAAGAAATGAGACTTGGAAGGAGTCACTTTGTAATAATGTTCACTTGACCTCACTATAAATATTGTGTACTGCTTTTCCAGTCCTAGCTACACTATGGAAATCCTTATAGACCTATTTACTTGGGTGTGGTGATATTGTGTTCCCCAATATATCGTGTACCCTAATAAATTTATCTGGATCAGAGAACAGAACAGCCACTAGACAGACACAGTGGCCAGAAAATGGAGGCACTCACACCTTTAATCCTAGCATTCCAGAGGCAGAGATCCACCAGGATCTCTGTGAGTTCAAGGCCACACTGGAAACAGCCAGGCATGGTAACAAGAGCCTTTAATCCCAGGAAGTGATGGCAGAAAGCAGAAAGGTATATAAGGCTTGAAGACCAGAAACTAGAAGCTTTTGGCTGGTTAAGATTTTAGGCTTTTGAGCAGCAGTATAGCTGAGATTCATTCTGGATAAGGACACAGAGGCTTCCAGTCTGAGGAAACAGGATCAGCTGAGGAACTGCAAAGTGAGGAAACTGTGGCTTGTTCTGCTTCTCTGATCTTCCAGCATTTACCCGAATAACTGGTCTTGGGTTTGATTTTATTAATAAGACTCTTTAAGATTCATGCTACACTTGGGAATCATGAGATCTTAGCCTACAGTCTCTTATAGGCTCATTTCTTTCTCTCTTTTCAAAAGAGCATTCTTTCTCTATGATTTTGAACCTGAATCCTTTTCTAAAGTATTTTTTCTTTATTATATTCGATCATTCCAAATATCCTAAAATTCCTTGTCCAGTATCTATACCCCGGAGAGATCTCCTTTGATTCTAATATTTGGCCAGCTTTGATAAACCCCCATGAAGGCTATTGCCTTGGAGACTGATTGTTTTTGTAAAATTGGGTAAAAACCTTTGGGTATTCCTAACAATAGCCAATGTTGCATTTACACCGAGAGAGATGAATAACTGCCATGGGGCTTCCAAGAGCCTTCCAGGCCTGATAGTAACATGTACATCTGGAATTTTAATCCTATATACTTGAGTTTGTGTGGCTGATTGGTTTGGAGAGGTCCCATCTAACCATTTTTACAAAGCAGATAGATGGTCATCAGGACAGGTAAGATGTGATGAGAAATAAAGACAGCTACAAAAGATTGACCATTACATCCAGGAATTCATTGTATATTAACATTCCCAGTATCAACAGTAACACAGCAATCTACTTGATTGGATATAGCCAATGTGCTTCTCTTTTTCATAGTTGGAAGAAATTCTATTGTTTTGGGCTGTAGGAGCTCTGTATCTAAAATAAAGTTATTATCCATTAGGAGTTCCTCTTAAAAGATTTAAAATAGGTGTGTTCTAATCTAAAATTTGTAGTTTTTTTAATCCAAATTTCACTGAAACCTCAGAAAATTCTCTTATGAAAATAACAAAAAAGAAATTGGATCTTTTAAAACAGGAAGTAGGCAGACAGTGAAAGAGTCTCATCTGTAGTTCTTCTAAAACCAAGATCAGCTTTATTCCTACTGTCTTAGTTAGGTTTCCATTGCTGTGATAAAACACCAGAATCAAAAGCAACTTCAGGAGACAAGGATTTATTTCAACTTACAGCTTGTGGTCCATTATCCAGTGAAGTTGGAGCAGGAACTCAAGGCAGGAAATCTGGAGACAAGAACTGAAGCAGAAACCATGGAGAAGTGTTGCTTTGTTCAGCCTGCTTTCTTGTGGTACCCAAGACCACCAGCGGTGGTACTATCTACAATGACCTGGTCCTTTCTACATCAAGCATCAACCAAGAAAATACAACACCAGCTTGCCCATAAGCCCATCTGGTAGGGACGTTTTCTCAGTTGACGTTTCCTCTTCTAAAAAAAACTTTTACTGTGTCAAATTGACATAAAGCTAGCTAGCACACCTACAATTTGGGAAACCACACAAAAGTGAATCCCAGATATCTTCACCAATTTTTAAAAGATCTAAAGTTAAAAGAATGAGAGCAGAAATGTTGTCAGAGTTTGGAGTTCAGTTAAGTTAAGGAACTCAGTTAACCACACAGTTGAAGATGAGTGCCACCCAGTTCTGAAACACATGTGGATGTCCCAAAGAGGGGTTGGCACAAGCTTAGGTGAGAAATACAGATCTAACCATATATTTCCTGAAGCTTTTCAGCACAGAAGGTGGTTAACAGAACCGCATAGGGTTCTTTTCATCCATGCTGAAAGGAGTCATTGATATGATATTTTTTCCACTTGACAGAAATCACCAGTGTTAGCTGTTGCTCTATTGCTCTACCTATTCCAGGAGCTCATGATGGAAAGACTGAACAATACTAAAATTTTAGTTACCACTATTAAAAATGTCTTATAATATTTGTCCTATTTCCCTTTAGCAGCGATGGTTCATAGGGTCTTTAGTCATTTTCATGGGATGCCCAGTAGTTATGTTATAAAATCACTGATATTTTCCAAATGGGATGGGTCTTAGGTTTAGGAGTACTAATGGAAGTGTCTTTGACTAAAAACACTGAAGACTTCGGTCGGTTTTGCCAACTCACTTTTTTATAGTGCTATTTGTTCATTCAACCACTTCAGAGGGTTGAAGATCACAGGCATAATGAAAACAGTGCACTGCAGGTAGGCAAACTTTAACAAATAGGTTTAAGTACTTATCCAAGAAGCAAGCACCACAATCACTATGCAGTTCAGCAGGAATGTCCCAAGAAGGAAAAATTCTTTCTAATGGAATTTTTTCCTACTGCTTAGGTAATAGTTTTTCAGCAAAGGAAGGATACAAATTCAACATAAGACATTTTATATGCTTCAGTCAGAGGCATTTGGGTCAGTCCTAATCATTAGGTTTCAATTGCCCCATTCAGACAAAGACTAAAACAAAATCCTTCTCTTACACTTTTCCTCCTTAAAGGTAAAACTTTATTGTTATAAATAGAAACAGGGCTTTAGTTTTATAGCAGTATATTTAATTTTGACTAAGAAATACCTAATTGAGTTTAATTATATGTATATATATTTAAATATTATATTTTACAAACTTTCTTGCATTATTCCTTAATCTTCCAGTTTTGTCTTCATCTATTTATTTCTGTTTGGAAAGAAATACTTTACGTATATTAATTAATTATCTTTTTTTGTAAGTTAGTAACTTTATCTTTTAAGATTCTCTTAAATTCCAATTAAAGAAGGCTGCCTATTTACCAATTTTAGTTCTATTTCCTATTAAAAAGTATTAAAAAGTAAATAATAACAAGGGGCTGGAGAAATGGCTCAATGGTTAAGAGCACTTGCTGCTCTTGTAGAGGAACTCGGTTCAGTTCTAAGCATCCACATAGGGGCTCACAACTGTCTAACTATATTACCAAAAGATCTGATGGCCTATGTAGGCACTTCAACATGTGGTATATGATACATGCAGGCAAAACACTCATACACATAAACAAAACTAAATAAATCCCTAGAAATAAAAACTAAACAACCAATAACAACAACAAAAGCAATTTACGAATTCAAACCTTTCCCATTTTTTCCAAAATATTTGCAAACTGAATTAACATAATTATCAAACATGGAAGGCAGCTGGAGTTCCAATGACGACTTTTTTCCAAATATTTCCTCCTTCCTGGAATTTCTATTTCCCATTTTAGCATCTTTTTCTTTCTTTCCTGAAAACTGCAACCTTCTATGCTAATTGGTGGTATTTGTGTTTGGGGACAGATTTATGTCTTGCTTATGATCTCAACCCAAGGCCAACTCCTCCTGCTGTCTCAGGTTTATCCTATGTGGTCATAGGAACATAAAAGGTATCAAAACATTGTGTGGTCACACCTATGTGTGCCTTGACAGCTGAGTCACTAAGATTCTTTCCAGGAATGGAGTCTTTTTTATTGTACTTCCCAATGAGGCTACTTTGAGTACTGGGGAGTTCCCACTTACACTTTTGTTACTGAAGGTCAGTACCTGGACCAGAATCTTCCAGGTTCTTGGCCTCCTATTCAAGGAATTGAAGTAAAGGCTCACAAAGATTGCAAAAGTATCAGGAAAACTTCAACCAAAAGCAAAGTGATAGTATTGATCAGAAAGAGTTATGCTGTCAAGGGTGACAGCAGTCCACATGGATGAGAGGGACTCAATGACCCTTATTATTGTTTGGGGCTTGTACAGAGATTAAGAGAAGGATGACATGTTTGCTAAGGAACATAGCATGAGTAATTCTCTATTTTGATTGACAAGTTTGGATAAGATAAGCCTTTGTTCACTAGGCATATCCCTGCTCATAGTGAGTCTGATTTTAGTCATTTGCATGTCCAACTGTGCATAGGAATAATGTAGTAAATATTCTCCATGAAAGTTCCCTTAAAGACACAGTTTGACCTCTTTTATTTTAATTAATTTTATTATTTATTGTTTATATATGTGGGTACATGGGTACCACAGCATGCATGTGGAGGTCAAAGGGCAATTTATAGGAATTTGTCTTCTCTTTCCTCATGTGGGCTTTGGGGATGTAACTTCTGTCCTGGGATTGGCAACAAACTCCTTTACCTGCTGAGACATCATACTGGCTCCCATAGTTTGTCTGTTTTTGGACAGGTACCAAAACACATTCTAGGCCTATTTAATCTGTCCTCCTACCCTTTCACGAGGATGCATTGGAAATATATTTGATTTGTTAGATTTGAATAGAACTTGTTTGTCATTAATAACTGTTATAGGGGAGAAAAATAATCCCATTATTAAGAGCTTGTTCTGTGTAGCTTGATGCAGTTGGGGGTCTTAGGTTACTAATAGGTTAGTTGCTATATATATTGTTCGGAGCAGGATGCATGTATGCGTGCAATAATAGGAAAGAAGACAAGAAAAGTCAGAGCTGGTGATTGTGGGAGTGAACAGCAGAAAAAAGTCTGAATGCTAGCAAACAATGTTTCTGATAAATGTTCTGATACAAATAAGTGCAAATCTAATAACTAGTTCAGAATAAACCTGATGACTAGAGTCACATCACAGAGCACATCCAGCCTCATGGAAGAATGCATCAACATCCAATCAAGGAGGTAACACAGATGATCAAGCCAGAGAGCCCATGCTAGTCCTTGGTGATGATCTGGATGACACCTCTGATGAAAGTGGATTGTGTTGAGTGTCTCATCTGGGTGACCAAAATAGTGAAATCTTCAGCTCTCCAAAGGGTATAAAAGACTAGTTTATTCTGAATAAAATATGAGTTACTAAGGACCTGAAAATGTAGATTCACACTGTCCTGAGTTACAGTTACCATGAACATGGATATTTTATAGTAACAAAACAAAGAAAGTTCTAAGTCAGTGCACTTAGCAAATGCAACAAAGAGGCAGGTTACAGCAAAGCTGAGCAATCTGTTACAGGTTTCAGCTACTACTTAATGACGTTCAGAGCTCTCAGGATGCTGAAAACTAACAATCATCTAAGTAAATACATTCCAAAGAACTTTCTTTATTTGATAGACAGATGCAGAGGTGGGCTACATGTGGCTGTGACAAGGACTGAAAGTAACCCAAGAACAATTTCCATCCTGATTTTTCACATTCCAACTCTCAGAAATGAGAAGTTCCAATCAGTCAGTCTATAGATAGAATCTTTATAGGTGTGGCTTTTCCAGGGAACTGCACTTGACAGTTACATCAATTTTATTTCAATAACATACTTTCATTCATCTTTCTGGGAGCGATCAACTCTCAGAAATAGTGGGTCTACGCTTTTATTAAAGCAGCGTGTAGCCCAGAAACCTCTTTTTTTTATATATACTAGTAAAATGAGGCAGAAACCTCATTCACGCCATACTGATGGTCAAACGCGCACGCCAGGAACCCGCCAGCCAGGAACCCGCCAGCGCGTTTTGCGGCGTCTAGCTGCCCGTATGAGACATGAAGCAGGAACCTGTTTTTGGCTCTGTTTAGAATTGATTATTAAAAATTTTAAGGTTTAAGGTGGAAATTCGAGCCGTTGGGCGCCATTTGTTGCTGGAGAGCTTCTCTCCAGCTCCCAAGTCCCGCCAGTCCTGGAACCCACTTACAAAATAAACACACAGACTCTTATATTATTTAAACTGCTTGGCCATTAGCTCAGGCCTATCATTGTCTAGCTCTTACTCTTATATTTAGTCCATTTCTATTAATCTATACTTTGCCACGTGGCTCATGGCTTACTGGTACCTTACATCTTGCTTGTTCTGGTGGCGGCTCCAGGCAGTCTCCTGCTCCACCTTCCTGTTCCCTCAATTCTCTTCTCTGTTAGCCCCGCCTATACTTCCTGTCTGGCTACTGGCCAATCAGTGCTTTATTTATTAACATATTTGTCATACAGAACATCCCACAGCACATAGGGTCTAGGAAATTGGCTCAGACCAGTTGCCAAAGCATGCATATAACATACTCCTTATGAACCAACCTGGAGTCTGCCCGAGGACCTAGCAACAGGAGCTGTCAGAGTTCCCAGTCATATGGAGTCTGCCTGAGGGCCTAGCAACAGGCACTGTCAGAATCCCTGATCATGCCCAGCCAATAAGGGATGACCACGCAATGCCACCAGATTGCAACACAGACTGGGTGCTAAGAGGAGGGTATATAAGGTCTCCCCCATTATTAAATAAATAAGTTTGTTGTTTGCCTTCAACTGACTCTTGGTATCTGTGCCATTGACACTGCACCTTCTCACCCCCTCTGTCGAGGGTGCCATTAGGATCCAACAACAAAGAATCACTCCTCCCTGCCTCCATCTCCAAAGATTGAGGAAAGGAAATGTTGTCCTGATGGTTCCAGTTTAACAAGGCCCAGGAACCCTGTGCATGCACACTTGATTTCAATTTTTTTAAAGATTTCATTTTTTTTTTAATTCCACGTGTGTGTATCTGTGTGAGGTTTGTGCATGTGAGTGTGGTGCCAATAGAAACCATAAGAGGGCTTCAAATCTCCTAGATCTGGAGATATACATGGTTGTGAGCCTCCTGACTGTGGGTGCTAGTAACTAAACAGTGGAAGAGTAGGAAGTGCTCTTAACCACTGAGCACCTCTCCAGCCCCTCGATGTTAAATATTTCACTAATACTTTGTTGTTATTCTTTTTGTTTATTTGTTTAACAGAATATATGTAACCCAGTATGGCTTCATACTCTCAATCTTGTTGCCTCAGATCCCAAAGAGCTGGGATTCTAAGCATGTTCTACTGTATCTAGCTATTAACAGTCTTTTATATAACCTATACATCAAATAATATTTTGGATATCTGTGATTACAAAAGACACATGGTCTCCCACTCAGTATCACCCATTGTTGTTTTGTCTTGTGTTTTTCAATTATTATTTTTAATGTGCTTATTAGAAAACTTGAAGTTACATATGTGGCTTGCATTGCATCTTTTAAAAAACCTTCAGTGTTAGGAACAGAATTTAGGTCTTATTCATGCCAAGCAAGCATTCTACCATTGAGTAACACAAGGACTTGGTTGGTTGAGGAAGGGTTTTGCCTTATGTCCAGGCTGGCCTTGAACATTTGAATCTCTTGCCTCAGCCTCCCTAGTTCTGGATCACACTCATGTGCCACCACACCTGACCCCTTATATTTCATTTCAGTTGGAAAGCCTGCTCTAGAGACAATGATATCCATGAAGCTTGAGGTTGAGATTCTATAGGTAGAAGTGAAAAAAAATAAAAATAAAAATAAAAAGACCTGCTCACAGTCCCATCCTTTTTGAGTTCTGTATCTTGTGAGAGATTGGGTTGTAGTTTTATGCTTGCTGACATGTCTGTGGGTGATGATCAAAGCCTGATCAGGGGTCCTGAGGGTGTCAGAGATATATGACTGCCTGGTCCCTTAGGCTTTCCCAGCAGAGGACAGTGTGGCTCTGTACCCTCTCCAAGGCCAGGAAGCTGGCAGCTCAGAGTGGTATTTGGTATTCTGCATGGATGCTATGACTGACACAGCAATTACAGGCTTTGCATTGTTTATGCCTCTCCAAAAGCATAGCTGAATGAATTGAAGCAGAGGCTGGAAGGCGCTCCACTTGCTTTCATTACAATGTATAATTGTATTTACCCTCTCCAGCTTTAGACTCTGGTGTCTGGTGCAATTTTAACACCATTCGCTTTTCTCATAATTAGATCATTGATTGAATGAAAAAAAAGTGAAAAACAAAGGGAAACTGAATCATTTTTCTAAATAATGATCCAACTAGGTTTGGATCCATTAACATAAAAAGCACCCAGCTTTCTGTTATTTGCCTTGTGACTGCTGGAATCTGGGGCTTAGAAGGCTTCAATGCTATCTATCCCTATGCTCACAGACACTGGTAGGCCTGGCCTCCTGGGAATGGAGCCTCCTGCCTATTCCATCTCTTTCTCTGAGGACCAAGTTGGGGAGCATCTATAGACAAAGCCTTGAATGGGAAATCATCTCTGTAAGTTAAAGGTTCTTGAACCAGTAAGAGGTTTCTGTTCACAGCTGCTTGATATTTCTTCTCCCTTGAGTGAGTCTGCTCAGAGTTAGAACAATATTATACATGTATGTGCATGTAGATATTTTTACCCATGTACATTACATATCAAAATTAAATAGTTCCATCAGAGAATCTTCAATGGTATCTAACATTTCTCAGCCTGAACTTTGCTGTGGTTTCAAGTCCAATATCCTTGGTTTATCAGGCATCACACTCAAAGCTGCTTGGGGCTGGGGAGATAGGACAGGGGAGGTGAGCTAGGCTGGCTCTATCCTGACACCAGGCTCATGGAGCCAACCCAGCAAATCTCCTGGAAGCAAAGACTTTTTTTCCACCCCTCATCAACTCAAGGTTGTGGAGAGCCATTTCACCGCGCTGCCACGCCTTAAAGATGGCGCTGACATCCTGTCCCTGCCTTCCCGCGGGTGGGACATTTAGAGAAAAGCAACTCCATATTTTGCTTGGGTTTCGATTACGGCTTGCTATGGCACACATGTACCTATCCTGGGATCCCACTTGGTGTGTGGTGGTTGGTGGAATGAGACCTATAAAGGCTGGGACGGGCTCCCTTCGGGGGAGAAGAAGAAGATTAAAAAAGGCCTGAATAAACAGCTTGAAGAAGAGCTCGGTTGTGCCCGCCCCGCGGGCCGAGTTATTGGTGGGTCTCGAGACAGAGAAACACCTGAAAGAGCCATGGGGAGAGAAGAGAATGGAGCCAAGCGAATAATAATAATAATTGACAAGAGTCAGTCTGAGTCGTCAAGGCTCCGTTTATTAAATTGATTCTGAGGCTTATATAGGGCTTTCAGGCGGGGGAAGGGAAGCAGGGAAAGCGAGGAGAGGAGAGTGTAAATTCCTGAGGGCAGGTCAGGGGGAGGTCGCTTTGGTCCCAGGCCCTGCAGCCAGTTGATTAACATTTGTTTAGAAGGTTTATCTTAGTTGTAAATCCTGCGGTTGAGCGGTACCAGGCCCCTACTGTGAGTTAATTAACACATGTTTCAGGGGGTTTTGCCTAATCGTAAATCCCGAAGTCGACTGTGCCAGGTATCTGAATTTACGAAGTTTGATATCTCAGAGAAAGTGAGTCTGCCCGGCGCCTTGGTCTCTAACACTCGGTGTCGTGTCTTCCTTGCTGGTCGAGGTGGTCGTGACAACTAGTGGCCCGTATGGGGAACTTCTCGCCTGGAGGAGCTCAGAACTTCTTGTTGTCAGGGTAGGTACCTGGTAAGTCCCTGGGTTAATTGGGGAGCCGTGACAAAAGCAGGTTTTGCTCTCTTCTGTAGATAAAGAAAGAGCGGATATCATAGAGCCATGATAAAAGTGGACGGGAAAGGATCATAGAGCCGTGACAAAAAGTGGACGGGATAAATCGAAACAAAACTAGTTTGGCTGCCGGAACTCCATGGACGCGTGTGGCAAAAGTGAAACTAATAACCTGGGGCTGTTCGGCAAAGGCTCTGAGAAACCTCTTAGGTTAAAGGAAAGGTTATACAAGGATGGGCGCTTCCTCCTCGCACCCAATTTTTTTTGGCTCTTAATGAGCTGCTTCTTACAAAAAACTTAAAGATCAAGAAAAGTACATTACAGAGGTTCCTAGATGAATGTGATGTTGTGGCCCTGTGGTTCGCTGTTTCCGGAAGTCTCACGGTGCCCTCCTGGGAGAAATTAGGATGGGACCTGGATTTTGCGGCAGAACAGGGGACGCTGAAACCAGGGGTGAGACCAGTATGGAAGCTAGTGCGTGGCTGCATGGAGGACCAGCGCTGCAGCAGCGCATTGGAAAGTGGACAGGCAGTGCTAGAAGAGTTACAAGAGGAAAGATCGGAAAAGGCAGAGCCTGAAAAGCGTCTGTAAAATCCAAGGGTAGTAAGAAACAATCGAAAAAGGAGACACGATTCTATCCCTCCCTATCGGACCTTGAAGATCCCGAGTCTACTGACTCTTCTTTTGATTCGGAGGAAGTGGAGTCTCTAACTAGATCATTACAGAAGGTGAAGGTTAAAAATAAGGTGAGAAAAAAGAATAAAGGGGAAAAGGACTATAGGTCCGTGATCCCCTCCGCCCCTCCTCCTTATCCTGAGGCTGCGGCGGCTCCCAGAGCGTTGCCAGTCAGCAGTAGCCTTCATCCGCAGCTATGGAGGGAGGTTAGGAGAGAGATGCAGGTAGCTTGTCCCGTTTTTGTAAATGATCAGGATCAGAGATATCATGAACCTTTGGATTTTAAAACTGTTAAGTCTATAGCCGAGTCCGTGAAAAGCTATGGCATTACAGCTGCATTTACACTCACTCAGATTGAGACCCTGCAAAGACAATGCATGACTGCCTCAGATTGGATGAATCTTGCCTATGCTTGCCTTAGTCCAGGCCAGTATTTAGACTGGAAGGCCTTCTTTATTGAATTCGCTAATGAGCAGGCGGCGGCAAATTGCAATGCAGGCCTGCAATGGGATGCTGATATGCTGCTCGGTCAGGGCAGATATGTCAATCAACAGACTACCTATCCTCCTAATGTGTATACTCAAATTAATCAAATAGCCATTAGAGCCTGGAAATCTTTGCCTAACAAAGGTGAAGTGAGTGGCAATCTGACCAAGATCCTCCAAGGTCCCATGGAGCCCTTTTCAGATTTCGTGGCCCGCATGATAGAGGCTGCTGGTAGAATTTTCGGGGACACGGATGCCACGATGCCCCTCATAAAACAGCTGGTTTATGAGCAGTGTACAAAGGAGTGCAGAACTGGGGGATTGGAAACCTGGATGAAGGCTTGCCGGGAATTAGGAGGACCCCTGACCAATGTAGGTCTTGCAGCCGCAGTCCTCCAGCTTACCCAGAAAAAGGGGGGTAATACTCAGGCTGCTTGTTTTAAGTGTGGGAAAAAAGGACATATAAAGCGCAATTGCCCACTAGGGGGAGGTAGTCGTCAGGAACAAGGAAGTAGCCAGCACCCCGTTCAGCTGGGACTCTGCCCAAAATGCAAAAAGGGGAGGCATTGGGCCAGTGAATGCTGGTCCGTTAAAGATATACACGGGCAACCCATTGCGGTAGACAGCTTTCCAAAAAACGGCCAGCGGGGCCCATGCTCCCAGGGCCCTCAACTATATGGGGCAATGGAGATCCCGACACAGGGCTTCCATCCGGAGCAGTGGCCCTCCCTTCGCCATCCCAAAAACCGCGGAGAGCCACTGCGGACTCAACAGGATTGGACCTCCGTGCCACCACCAGACTCATACTGACACCCCAGATGGGGGTTCAGCTGGTGGACACAGACTTTACCGGTCCCTTGCATGCTGATACAGTGGGGTTGCTTCTGGGAAGATCCTCCACAACTCTGCGGGGCCTTCGTGTCCACCCTGGCGTGATTGACTCAGACTACATGGGCACGATTAAGATCGTGGTTGAATCCCCTAAGGGGATTACCGTTATCTCCTCAGGTGATAGGATAGCTCAGATTGTCTTGTTACCCAGTTTGTATGCTCTCCATTCGGCCCAAAAGGAAAAAGAGGATGACAAAGTTCTCGGATCTACAGGGATGGATTTCACATTTCTATCATTAGATTTAGATTTGAGGCCCACCTTGGAATTACTAGTAAATGAAATCAAGATTAGGGGGCTCTTGGATACGGGGGCTGATCAAAGCATCATCGCCCAAAAAGACTGGCCCCGTGGGTGGCCGATTCAGCATTCCTCTCAGACTTTACAAGGGCTTGGATATGCCTGTGCACCAGACATGAGCGCATCTCAGCTCCAATGGCAGGATGAGGAGGGGCACTCTGGTGTCATGCAGCCTTATGTTCTTGAACTCCCTGTATCCCTCTGGGGGCGAGCCTCCTAAATTCCATGGGATTCAGATTGACTAATGAGTTTTCTAGAGAATCACAAAAGATTATGAAGGATATGGGGTATCATCCTAGTTTGGGCCTGGGCAAACATTTACAGGGTAAGAAAGATCTCATACCTACAATACAAAAGAATGATAAAAAAGGATTGGGTTTTTCCTAGGGGCCACTCAGGAGAATATCCCCATAACATGGAAAACAGAGGAGCCAGTGTGGGTTCCTCAGTGGCCACTTTCCTCTGAAAAATTGTGTGTGGCGCAGGAATTAGTGAAAAATCAACTACAAGGTCATATTATACCCTCTGTATCTCCATGGAATACTCCGATATTTGTGATCAGAAAAAAGTCTGGTAAATGGAGACTCTTACATGATCTGAGGGCAATTAATGACCAGATGCAAATTATGGGGCCCGTGCAGCATGGGCTGCCGCTTCTCTCCTCGTTACCAGAGGATTGGACAATTATTATTATTGATATCAAAGATTGTTTCTTTTCTATCCCCTTATCCCCTAGAGATAGTGTAAGGTTTGCTTTCACATTGCCCTCTATTAATCATGAGGAACCTGATAAAAGATATCAGTGGATTATCCTACCCCAGGACATGGCCAACAGCCCCACTATGTGCCAACTTTATGTTGCAGCCATTTTGGAGCCCATTAGAAAGAAATATCCGGCAGTAAGGTGTGTCCATTATATGGATGATATTTTGCTTGCGGCTAGGCATCATGCTGTCTTACAGCAGGCCTATGCTGAGCTTACTGATTGCCTAAAAGCAAAGGGCCTAGATATAGCTCCTGAAAAGGTTCAACAGGATACAGTCGTGCAGTTTTTGGGCTCCAAACTTACCCCCCATGTTGTGGTCCCTCAAAAGGTAGAATTAAGGAAGGACCATTTACACACTTTAAATGATTTTCAGAAATTATTAGGAGATATCAATTGGATTTGAAATAGTTTATGTTGCTTAAGTTTTCCTGCCTGGCCCACGGTCAGGATAAATCTCTTTCACCTGCCAGTCCCACAGCCACTCAGACCCAACCAAGTAAACACAGAGACATATTGCTTACAAACTGTATGGCCGTGGCAGGCTTCTTGCTAACTGTCCTTACAGCTTAAATTAATCCATTTCCATAAATCTATACCTTGCCACATGGCTCGTGGCTTACCGGCATCTTTACATGCTGCTTGTCCTGGCGGCTGGCTGGCAGAGATTCCCTCTGCCTTCCTGTTCTTTTTATTCTCTCTGTTAGCCCCGCCTATACTTCCTGCCTAGCCACTGGCCATCAGTGTTTTATTAGCAACACATTTGCCATACAGAACATCCCACAGCAAGTTTATATCTGACAAATCATGAATCAAAACCCTTATATGACATTCTTGTTGGGGACGAAGCCCTTGACTCTCCTCGTGAGCTGACCTTGGAGGCAAGGGAAGCGCTCTCTCGGGTAGAAGAGGGACTCCAAAAAGCCTTTTTGCAAAGGGTACAGGACCCTGCTAATGTTTTCTTATGCATATTGCCCACCTTCTCCCAGCCTACTGGACTACTGTGGCAGAAGAGACCGTTGTTGTGGGTACATCCTAAAATATCTCCTGCTCAGACCCTGCAATACTATCCCTCTGCTGTGGCATTATTGGCACAGCAGGGTATTCAATTATGCATACAACATTTTGGGTTTCCTCCCAATACCCTCGTAGTTCCTTATGATGCTAAACAGGTGAGAACCCTATGTGCTTTAATAGATGAGTAGGCCGTGTTAAGTTGCTCTTTTCAGGGACCTATTGATTATCATTATCCCAAACATCCTTTAGTGACGTAGTTTTCCCTAGGATGACTGCACCTCAGCCCATTTTTGGAGCCTGTGTTGTCTTCACTGATGGCTCTAAAACAGGAGTTGGAGCTTATATGATAGATTCCTGTGAACCCGTTAAATTTCAGTTTCAACCAGGGACACCACAGCGGGTGGAGTTACAGATCATGCTAAAGGTTTTCGAAGTTTGTCCTTTTTCTTTTAATTTAGTTTCTGATTCTTGCTATGTTGTTAACGCCCTAAAGGTTCTGGAGTGTGCAGGCCAAATATGCTCGTCCAGCCCTGTTGGAACATTGTTTTCACAATTACAACAATTGATTTGGCAATGTAAAAATCCCTTTTTTGTTCAACATATTAGAGCTCATACAGGGCTACCAGGCCCCCTGTCGCATGGCAATTATATAGTAGATTCTCATACCAGACAGGAATGGATGTTTTTGGTTTCTGCCATCCAGAGAGCTTTTAATTTCCACAGAGAGTTCCATGTTAACGCATGAACTCTACAAGCTAAATTTGCCATTTCTCGTGCCGACGCATGGAAAATTGTGCTTGATTGCCCACAATGTGTTGTTTTCCATCATCCTCCTAGTTTTGGGGTTAACCCTCGGGATTTACTCCCCTTAAAAGTATGGCAAATGGATGTTACCCACATTCCGGAATTTGGCCACCTTAAGTATGTGCATGTGTCTATAGATACATGCTCAGGTATCATTCATGCCACTCCTATGGCTGGGGAAAAGGCTGTACATGTCATATCTCACTGCTTGGAAGCCTGGGCAGCCTGGGGGAAGCCCCTCACCATAAAGACTGATAATGGGCCTGCTTATACAGGTTCCAGATTTACCTCTTTCTGCCAACAATTGAATGTGTGACTCTTACATGGCCTTCCCTACAACCCACAAGCTCAAGGTATTATGGAAAGAGCACATAGATCCCTTAAAGAAATGTTAAGTAAACGAAAAGGGGGAATAGGTCATAATCGACCACCTAAAGAGCGACTTTCACTCACCTTATTTACCCTGAATTTTTTGAATTTGGATGTATCAGGAGAATCTCCTGCGGACAGACATAATAATTCCACCAGTCCTTCAAAAGGTCTGGTTATGTGGAAGGACACTCTGATGGGCAAATGGCATGGCCCTGATCCCGTGCTTGCATGGGCATGAGGTTCTGTTTGTGTGTTTCCGCAGGATCAACAAGATCCAATCTGGGTACCGGAAAGATTGGTGAGAAGAGCACAATCGACACAGCCTCAGAAAGATGTTTCTACAAACGTGCCTGATGTTCCTGCTGAGCCTGCAGCCAGGGAAGATGGAACAGAGATGGGGGATCCTGTCTGCGTTCCTGAAGCCGATGCCAATACAGCATGATGCACAGGTTTTCCCTAGGATATTCACCTCTAATAGTGCAATTAATCTTCCTTATTTAAATCTGGATATGGAGCGAGTGACTCTAGGAGAAAGCCATGTTTTCCCCGAGAAAGAGTCTTCATGTTTTCAGTCACATGAGTCAGGAGATTGTATTCCCCTGACTGAAGGACGTTATGGATGGTTTGAAGGCACCATACAATATATGAAAGGCCAAAATCAGACTACATCTGGCAATGTTACTACTATAACACAGGGATATACTACTATTGCAATTTGGTTTAATGGTACAGTGCTCAATAATAATATCACATTGTTTAATGATACTCAGAAAGTTCCAAAACAGGCTAAATGGGGTCCTACTTGCTGGGGAGCCTATGAAGACCACCCCTGGCCCTGGACGGAATGCCAATCCATTGTTGTCAGATGGGCTGATAAAGTTCAGAAATTTACCTATTCACCTGATATGAGTGGCCCCTATGAAGAAAATGATATGAAGAAAGGGCTGTTTTTACAGGACCCTTGCATGAATCCGTTTAATAAATGGATTCTGTGAGGCATCAATGGTAGTTGCACCAATATAGCTCCTATTGTCATGATTCAGGGGGGAATATGGAGTGCATAATTTCACTTGCTTTTCTCACCATTCTCAAGAGGGTTACGGAGAGGACACCTCTGATCCCTTCAACATTTCACGTGCTTGCATTCATGTTAATCAAACCATAGTAAATACCACCATCATTAAGGCTAGACCTGTGTGTGCATCCTCCATTTTTGTTTATTTTGTCTAATTCTAGTTTTTTAAATTGTACAAACCATACCTGTTGGATGTCCCAGTGCTGGGACAGTGGGCTGTTTACCAGAGCTCTTGTTGCTCGAGTGCCTCGATGGATTCCAGTGCCAGTAGAGGTGCCCAGTACAATGACACTGTTTAGGCCAAAGAGGGATTTTGGCATAACTGTGGCAGTTATAGCTGCTATTTCCATTGCTGCAGTCTCCGCCACTGTTGCTGGTATAGCTATGACCACCACTGTGCAAACAGCCGCCACCTTAAATAATTTGTCTGCTGCAGTGGCCCAAGCCCTGGATGCTCAGACCTCTTTGAATGCACAGTTGAAAGGCGGCCTCATGGTGCTTAACCAGCGCATCGACTTGGTACAGGATCAAGTTGATCTCCTTTGGCAGTTGGCCCAATTGGGCTGTGAGTGGAGAATGCCTGGTCTATGTGTCACTAGTGTGCAGTTTCAGAATGGTTCCCAAGCAGCAAACTTGTCTAAACAATTGTCCAGTTATCTTACAGGAAACTGGTCAGGAAAATTTGAGGAGACTCTGGAAAAACTGAGAGTGGCAGTGGTGCCCATCAACTCCACACGAGTGGATCTCAGCATGGTGGAGGGTTTGGCTCCTGGATTCAGCTTGCAGCAGATCACCTGAAGGAGTGGGCAGGATTAGGCGCCTTATTGGTTCTTATGATACTTGCCTCCCTTGCCTGCTTGTGGTGTATCCATAGGATGAGGTTTGCACAACGCCGTCAAGCGGCCATGATCATCCAAGCATTTACTGCCATTGAGGCGGGACAGTCCCCCCAGGAGTGGCTGGTGAACCTGCAGCCCTGAGCACAGGCTGCGAGGCATAGCACTGCACTTGAGGTCTGATTAACTCTGACTTCAAGAAGAGCATGTTTGATTGCATGCGGGTCGGCATCTATCACCCGCCTCTGAAAAAAGGATGCCGAACAGGTCTAGTGTTCTCTGAGTGGATGATACTTGGATAGCATTAGTACAAGTTCTTGTTCTTCAGAGATCAAACCTCTACTCTTGCCTGTTGCTTATAAACAAGTAAGGGGGAACTGTGGAGAGCCGTTTCACCGCACTGCCGCGCCTTAAAGATGGCGCTGACATCCTGTCTCTGCCTTCCCGTTGTCAGGACATTTAGAGAAAAGCAACTCCATATTTGGCTTGGGTTTCGATTACGGCTTGCTATGGCACACATGTACCTATCCTGGGAAACCACGTGGTGTGTGGTGGTCGGTGGAATGAGACCTATAAAGGCTGGGACGGGCTCCCTTCGGGGGAGAAGAAGAAGATTAAAAAAGGCCTGAATAAACAGCTTGAAGAAGAGCTTGATGTCGTGTCTTCCTTGCTGGTCGAGGTGGTCGCGACACAAGGTTTTTTGAACACAGAAACATTGTCTTTTCTACTACCATAAACTCCTGAATGCTAGACTGGTATTGGAGATTCCTCAGACATAATGAAGTCATTATCTCAATTCACATCACAGTGCATGACCAATAATCAGAACTTGTCCCAAGGAAGTCTTTTTTGATTGTTTGAGAATTTCATGCATAGATAAAAAGCATTTTATGTATTTTGGTCAAGTTCATTCCCTATTTCTTACTCTTCATTTTCTCCTCTATTTACTCATTACTATTCTCTTCCAATTTCATGTGTTCTTTTATTTATCTCTTTTTCTTTTTTAACTCAGTGCTGGCATATGTGCATGAGTAGAGGGCCATCTACTAGGTCTGAAGCTTGGGCTTCAGGGGTTGCATCTTTGAAGAAAAAAGACTCTCCTCCCAGCTGACATTACTTGTCAATAGCTTCTCAACTCGATGTGGAATATTTTTAAGCACCTCCTCTCTTCATGCTGGGTTTTTGTCTGGCCTGATCTTATGCATGATGTTTCAACTGCTATGAATTTACATGTACAACTTCCCTGTTGTATCTGGAAAATACTGTTTCTCTATAGTCATCTACTGCTTCTGGGTGTTATAATGTTTCTATCACCTCTTCCATATCCCTGAGACTTGGAAGGGTGTGCATGTGTGGATCTATGTCTCGCTGTGTGTGATATAGACATCCCATTTAGGGCTAAACACTCTATAGTTTCCTGTTCTCTGAACAATGCCTAGTTGTGAGTCTCCATGCTATTCAGTATCTGATAAAAGAAGCTTGTCCCATGAGGGATAAGAAATGCACTAATCTATGGTCTTAATAATAAGTCTTTAGGAGTCAGTTTAACACTATGCCTGCTTATCAGAATAATAATAATAGTACCTGAATGAACAGTAGACTTATTGTTCGGTCATGTAGTCTGGTGTGAATTGAGATAATGGCTTCATTATGTCTGATATAATGGAATCTCTAATACCAGTCTAGCATTTAGGACTTTGTGGTAGTAGAAAAGACATTATTTCTGTGTTCAAAGAACTTTGAGTTGAAAAGGGATGGAAAGAAAATTCTGTGGTTAAAACAAACAAACAAACAAACAAAAACAAAACAAAAAACCAACTTTGCTTCCAGGGGCATATTTGCTGGATTGGCTCCATAGGCCTGGTTTCCAGATAGAGCCAGCCTGGCTCACCTCTCCTTCCCCATCTCTCCAGCCCCAAACAGCCTTGAGTGTGATGCCTGATAAACCAATGCCTATGACCCACCTAACCACAGGTTCTTGGCCCTTTGGTGGCGCAAGTAACAAAGATGTAGCAAGGTACTACACATTGGCATGTGTCTAGAGGGGCTACATGAACAAGGCAGAGTCATACCAAATTTGATAACAGGTTTCTTCTCTGGACAACCCATTAATCCACTAATAATAAGTAGCTCCACAATTAATGAAACAGAGCCTTCATGACCTAGTCACCACTTGGGACCCCACTTGTACTTCTTAATACCTCAGAACAGTATAACATTTCAATATGAGCTGCAGTGCAGAAGTTCAAACCCAGCATTTATATCATACATCATTTCTTTGAGCTTTGGGAGACAGGGAGACAAGACAGAAGCAAGCTGCAGATTTTGACCATGCCAGTCATCTCTGTACTACAAAGGGTACTGTTTGGCTGGAACTTTCAGCTAAGAAAGCCCCATTCCTGCCTCTCCAAACCCTACCCACAAAGTCCAGTTCTGCATTTCTGGAGGTTGCAGAGGCTCTTCTCCTGAAGCTTCCAGCTGCCCAATCCCCACCTAAAGTGTTATAATTGGGCACAAACCTAGCTTGTGTGGATACATTATCACCCCATGCCTACAGGGTATGTAAGCTCCCTCCTTTGGATTGGCCATGTGATTTTTTTTCCTGGCCCTTCCCCATGTCAATCTCTGGGGGCTGGAGGAGTCACTCAGAAGTTGCTTTGCTCAGAATAAATCTAGTCTTTTACCTTTTAATTTGGCTTGATCTGGCTTATTGCATTGATGGAGAAACCTATTATTGGGGGTACAAAACACCTATTAGGTACCAAAGCAGGAGATAGCTGGAGTCAGGTCTCAGTGGTGGTGTCCTTCTGTATGTTGTTAATATATGTTGCTCTCATTGATTGATAAATAAAGCTGTTTGGCCAATGGCAAGGCAGAATAAGGTTAGGCAGGCAATTCAAGCAGAGATACAGAGAGGAGAAAGGTGGGGTTGGGGGAGACACTGAGAGTTACCCAGGGAAGCAAGATGTAATGCAACACTGGTAAAACCATGCAATATGTGGTGATACATAGATTAATAGAAATGGATTAATTTAAAATGTTTTTGATTAGACAGAAAAGGAGAAGTGCTGTGGGATGTCTTTCTGTATGCTGTAAATATGAATTGCATTCATTGGTTGATAAATAAATCTGTTTGGCCAATGGCAAGGCAGAATAAGGTTAGGTAGTACATTCAAACTGAAGATGAAGATGAAGAAGGGTGGAGTCAGGAGAGACACCAGCGCAACATCCAAGGAGCAACAAGATGACAGCAGACTGGTAATGTCATAGCCACATGGCAACATATAGATTAATAAAAATGGGTTAATTAAAGATGAAAGAGCTAGCTAGCAAGAAGCCTGAGCCATAGGCCATATAGTTTGTAATTAATAAAAGTCTCTGTGTGTTTACTTGGGCCTGAATGGCTGTGGGACCAGGCGGAACACAGGAACACTTCTATCTACATTTGGTACCCATATGTGGTGGCAAGAGTTTCCACCTAAAACCTGAGAAAACTCAAAAAGAGATTCTAAAATGAAGCTAAAAACAGCTTCCTAGTTCATGTCTCTCATTATTGGCCATGGTACAGAGATGTGTCCCCTGTTCATGGTGGGCTTCAGTATCAACATGGCAGGCTCCTGCAGTCTCTCAGGGGCTGAGATACACAGAGACTTCTCCCAGCCACTGCTTGTGGGCTTGGGCTCACAGCTGCAGACTAAAAACACTGCTTCCCAGAATTGGAGAGGTAAGTGTGACTCCTTGGTACCTATTCCATCTTGAAAAACCCAGCGGGGCAGAGCAAGCATCCAGGGCTGCCATTTTGGTCCTAGCCACACTGTAGTTTAAAGCAATGGTCAGATTAAAGCAATGGTCAAAAAATGATTACAAATACACAATAAGAACAGATTCAAATGAAAAAAACCTCTAAACAGAGTACAGTGTGTTTAAAAATATGCATATGCTTGGGAGAGTAAAGAGAAGATATAGACAGTCATAAAAAAGAAATATGTAGTTTAAAATAGTAAAATAAATCCTTAGAAAGGGTAGTAAAGTAACATAAAGAAAATGAGCTACAGGAGGTTGGAAAATGCACAGAAAGTCTGAATTCTATATATTATTGTCTTGTCTTTAAAATTTTTGACTGCTATGACACATTTGATTATACAAGCTACTGGATTAAAACAAACTACATATTTTAAAAATATCTTGACTTCAAAATTTAAGTCAAAATGTATGCCACTTTGGGGGAGAGGTTATGCTTTTATTTCCACAGGAAATGAGAGGCTGTGGATTAATCATATTTGATTGAGGTAGACCCCCTGAAATCCTGACAACAGACATAAAAACATGAACCCAAAAGAACTGCAAGACACATGATGCATATTTTACCTGCTCAAACACATAACAAGAAATTATCTTTGGCTGACTTGTGTACAGTGCACAGTTTGTACTTATATTAATGCAGTTAAGTATGCTACTTTTAAAAGTTTATGTATTTTCAGGATGAGGGGACCAGAGACCAATGAAAACAAATGGCCCAGATGATCCAGCATCTCAAAATGCCCCTGTTTCCTTTGAGTTCTGCATCCAGAACAGGTTCAAGGCAGTTGGCTGAGATGATCTAGCCTCATAGACTACTCCAGTCAGGACTTGACCATAAATCTAAATTTTCTTTGGGTCCTCATAAGATTAACAGTGTCCTCAGTCAGCAGGAAGTAGCCCAGAAAACTATACCCACATTCACAAAAAATGGACTATAGATGTTTGTCATTGTTTAGGGGGTTTGGTTACAAATTGTTACTGGTCTTAGTCAATCTCTTTCTAAAATAAGAAAGGGGATATGATATAGAAATGATAAAAGGGTAGATTATTGAATCTACTTTAATAAAAAATTGTTAATCTCAAAATACTTTACATTGATAACTATTTAGTTTACTGATACAAATTTAAAATTAATTTTGTTATGTTTTGTATATATATATATATATATATATCTTCTTGTTTAAGGTATTATGTTTATGCAGCTTATTTTAAATTATAATATATAATTAAGAAATAAAGATTAATAATCATCTATGATAATCAAATTTATAGTCATGTTAGTTTCTAGGTATACATAGATATATTTCAATTAGGTAGGTTATCTTCAAACACTTCAAAGACCTACAGAATATGGCATTTAAAATGCTTTAAGAACTTAGACTTTTCTGGACATTGAGACATATCTGCTTCTAGCAGCATCAATCTACTTTAGAAAAGATGTTGGGCATTGAAGAAACTCCATATGGAGTTTGCTTTCTTTGTGGCAAAAGTTAGCCATTTGGGCAAGAAATTGCTCTTGCTTTACAATATGTTGTATAAACTGGACATACAGGACCCAGAGGAAAATAACCACTGAACTTTGTCAAAACAAGGTGAAATTGTCCTTCAGATTTCTGCTTCACAGAAGATATTGCCAGACATTACAGGACACAGAGGAAAGCAACTGATGAACTTAGACAATAGGTGAAGACCATCCTCCAAATTTCCTGATTTACTAAAAAATATGCCAGAGACTCTAGGCCTATAGGCTGAAGATGAATGTCTTAATATTACAGAGGAACTTTGGATGATTGTCCAGGCAGCCAGATGTCTCTGTCATTTCTAGAATTTTGGAAGTTACTTATAATGCACTTCCTGTTTACTCAGATAATATTATATCCTTCTGGGGTCTTTGATGGAGTTAAAGATTAGATAGTTTTGTAACCAGAAAGTTTCTCTGATCCTGCCCAGCCCCATAGTCCCACCCAGCCCCATGGTCCCACTTGGCCCAGTGGTCCTGGAGCCGCTTATAAAACAATCACTCAGAGGATTAATATTATTTACAAACTGTTTGGTCTAAGGCTCAGACTTCTTGCTAGCTAGCTCTTATTGTTTAACTCAACCCATAACTATTAATCTATGTATTGCCACATGTTCCATGGCTTTACTAGTCTGCTGGCATCTTGCTTCTCCTTCAGTGGTGGCTGGCATCTCTCTAGACTCCACCTTTCTCCTTCCTTTTTTTCTCCTTTAATTTCCCACCTGCCTCTAAGCTACCTTGCCATAGGCCAAAGCAGCTTATTTATTATCCGGTAGGAACAACATATTACACAATATACATAAAGACATCCCCAACAGATAGGTATAATCATACTTTTCCTTAGTTATAATAAAAGGTAAAGTAGATCTAAAACTTTAGACTCACAAATATAGGATAGATGATAGGATATTTTCTTTAATTTTACAAAATACAAATATACTAGATATTGTAACTGTAATTCTTACTTGATAACTGTTTTTTATATGTAATTTTACTGTTAAAGGTAAAACCTTCCTTTTTGATTCGACAGAAAAGGGGAAGTGCTGTGGAATGTCGTTCTGCCTGCTGTTAATATATGGTGCTCTCATTGGTTAATAAATAAAACTGGTTGGCCAATGGCAAGGCAGAATAAAGTTAGGCATTACATTAAAACTAAAGATGGAGATGAAGAAGGTTGGGGTCAGGAGAGATGCAATCCAGCCACCCAAGAAAGAAGATGTGAAAGTATCAGTAAGTCATGAAGCCATATGGCAAGGCATAAATTAATAGGAATGGGTTGAGTACTTTGAAAGAACTAGCTAATATAAACTGGAGCCATAGGCCATACAGCTTGTAATTAATATAAGCCTCTGTGTGATTATTTTATAAGCAGTGAGAGCAATTAATCTGCACCTCAGGGCCAAGTGGGACTGAGAAACTTTCGACAACAGAGCTGGACATTAGAACAGATTCTGTAGACCAAACCTTGGTTGAAGTTGGGTTCTGTGGCATGGAGGAAGGAAGATACATGACAGAAGACCTCCACTAGCTGATTTGCCAACATTACTTACTCTTGGTGCAATGATCAGATTTTTTTTTTTTTTTCGAGACAGGGTTTCTCTGTGTAGCTTTGCGCCTTTCCTGGAACTCACTTGGTAGCCCAGGCTGGCCTTGAACTCACAGAGATCCGCCTAGCTCTGCCTCCCGAGTGCTGGGATTAAAGGCGAGTGCCACCACCGCCCGACAAGCAATGATCAGATATTTAAAAAAAATTTTTTTTTGAGACAGGGTTTCTCTAGGTGGCTTTGCACCTTTCCTGGAATTCACTCTGTAGCCCAGATTGACCTCAAACTCACAGAGATCCGCCTGCCTCTGCCCCCAAAGTGTTGGGATTAAAGGCGCCACCACTGTCAGGCTTTTTGTTTTGTTTTGTTTTGTTTTTTTCAAGATATGGATGTTTAAAATTTTTTAAGATTTATTTTTATTTTATAAGTATGAGTGCTTTGTCTGCATGTATGTCTGTGTACCATGTGTGTGCAATGTCTGAGGAGGCCAGAAGAGTGTTCTGGATCCCCCAGAATTGGAGTTATAGTTATGGGTGTTAGCCACCATATAGGTGCTGGCAATTGAACCTAGGCTTTCTATAAAAGCTGTCATGGATCTTAACCCCTGAGCCATCTCTCCAGCCTCTGTATTTTTCTTCTGTACTTTAGCAAATGTTGGGCATTTAGGAAACCCTATCCTAGAAAACCACATGCTAAAAAGCTGAACACTTTGATCCCTCTCTTAACAGATTACATGGCTGTGATAATTAGACTCCTGAGAGTGGGAGGATAGTATTTACTAATGCAATATCTCAAAGAGAAATGTAATTGTTCAGGAAAAAAGTATAGTAATTGAAAATTAAAATTAATGGGAGTAAGCCTGAGTAGCTTTTTTTGTGAGTTTCCTGGGAGTTCAAGTACATCCATTCTAGGCAGGAAGGTGGAATCACTGAGGGCTTGCTAAGCAAGAGAGGTGTGAAGGTTGAAGTCTGTGGATTGGGGTTGGAGACATGAAAAGGACTAGCCCATGTGACTCACAAGAATCTTCTGACAAGTTCTTAGGTGCTAAGTGCACTTCATACCCTCATCCTGAGAATGTAGATACCAGAGGTTAGAGTCACTAACAGGGCATGCTGCATGGTTTGTAGAGAGACCTCCCCCACCTCACCCATCTGCACCCCAGCAGGCATGGATGCTCCTGTTTTGCTCATGGCACACAGCAGCACCATCTCCAACTTCCCCTTCATTATCATTTTTGCCCCTTTCTGCTGGATTCCCAAATACCAGTGACAATACAGGGGAACATAATCAACAGCAAAACAACCTCTTCAAGCCATTGATGTTTTCCTGCTGCACTTGATGAAAATGCCCTTTATTAGAACTCCGAAGAAGCTTCTACATCCCTCCCCTCCCATTCCCCTGCTTCCATGACATGCTCACTCCTTGCTTCATACATTGGGCTCCAGGACAGGGTGAACCTAAACTTAACAGTTACTTTTCACTTTTCTTCTCATCCAATACTGCTGATACTGCTGAATCTACTGGTGAGATGTCATTAGCATTATTGCACTTTTCTTTTTTTCCCTCAACTACCAACTTTCAACTTTTTCAAGCCACTGTTATCTCTTCTTTTGGCATCTGGGTGATATCCTTTCTGGTCTTCCTTGAGATCTTTCCTTTACCAGCAGCCAGAGCAGCAGTCTAAGCCCCACATATGTACAGGCTTGGTTAATAGGCTGAATAGCTAAACTGCCTCCTCTCAAACTGCTCCACTTTCTTAGGGGCCCCAACATTGCCCACTTCTTCAAACTTGCTGTTCTCTTCTTCAAGCAAACCACCCTGTCCATCCCTGCTCTTCTCTGTGCATTTTCTCTTTCTCATTTTACTTTTTAATTTTTATGTGTATGTATATATGTGCCTGAATGCAATTATGTACACAAAACGCCTCAGAAGACCAGAGAGGGCATCAGATCACCTATAACTAGAGTTACAGATCATTGTGAGCTGCCTGATGTACATGTTGAGAAGTGATCTGGGGTCCTCTGCAAGAGCCTCAAAGGCATTACTGCTGAAACATTCCCCCCTAGCCACTATTTGCTCTTCTACTACAGAATGCTCTGTAATTTTTGTGTCCTTATCAGTTTTCATCCTCTCTTGAAAGACTTCTTGCTCCCAGTAATTGTCTCAGACTTTTGCTAAGTGCATGAAGGTACATGGGCCTCTTAATTTTACCTCACATATCCTCCTCTTTCTCTCTTTCAAACCTTTGTACATAAAGCTGAAGCCTTCTTCTGTCTTTATGTTTTGGCTCAAACACCATTTTCACTATTCTGGAAATTTAACCTCAAGTCATACTTTGACAGCATTTGGAGGTAGGGCCTTGAGGTAATTAGAATTAGATGAGATCATAGGATGACACTGGCTCCTACAAAACATTAATGTTCTCATATAGTGAGCTCACTTTTTCTGGCTCACCTTACTATGTTATGTGTAGCAAGAAGGTCCTTCTCAGATGTCAGGCTATGTTCTAGGCCTCAGAATCATGGACTAAATAAACACCTGTTCTTTATAAATAACAAAGAATTTATACACTAATTTCTTCTATCTCCTTAGATGCCTCTAAGATGCTAAACCCCCATGCTTGCAATTATTCCCACACTACCTGAATCCCCTCTTCCTTGCACTTAAATTTCATTCTTTGTTCCTGGTTGTTTGAATCCCTTTGAGGAAAGGAATAATAATGTCTGGTTTCCACTTCATTGTATCCTTGGACAAGTACAGGGGTGGTGCATGATCCCTGGAAGCTCATATGATCGAGTGGTCATGACTGAATCTTTGACGATCCTCCCATTGTTTGCATTTCACACTTAACTCTTGTCATCTAAGTTTCATCTTTCCTTAGAAGCTACTGTCACCTGTTTTTCCACTCTAGGATACTATTTCATAGTCGTAGGAAGTCTCTCATGTACTAGGGTGAGCCATATAGTTCAAGATAAAGCACCATTGCAGCAAGGATAGGATGTGCTCTTCTGTGTGTCTATTCACTAGTTGTCTTGTGTGTGGTTTCTCTGTGCTTTGCTAGTGAACTTTTCTGTGCAGGAGAGAGGGACAGCTTTACTCAGAAGAATCTGAGAAAGATATGGGATCTGTCTTAGTTAGGCTATTGCAGCAAAGATATGGCAACTTTTATAAAGGAAAACATTTAATTGGGTAGCTTACATTTTCAGATTTAGTTCATTGTCATCATGGCAGAACATGGTGGTATGCAGGCAGACATGGTGCTGGAGAAGAAGCTGAGAGTGGAGAAGGAGCTACATTTTGGTTCCTCGGGCAATAGGAAGTGGTTTGAGACTCTGGGCATGGCTTGAATGTATTTGAGACCTCAAAGCCTGCCTGCACTGTGACACGCTTCCTTCAACAAGGCCATAACTACTCCAAAAAGCGACACCTCCTAATAGTGTGACTCCCTTTGCAGACCATTTTCCTTCAAACAATCACAGGATCCAAGCATGTTTTGGAGGACCATTTTTAAGGAATTGAGGATTATTTGGTGAGTTTATCTATAGTAAAATTATAACTCACCTCATTTAGATGTAAAGATGTAGGGAAAGAGGAACTCTTATACATTGTTGGTAGATTATAAATAGTCCAGATACTATGGACATTAGTATGGAGGCTCCTCCGAAAACTCCAGAGACTTACAACAGGAGCCAGCCCGATCACTGCTGAGTATAGACCTGAAAGGACTCCAAGTCAGCATACCACAGAGATACTTGACACTTGAGTTTATTGCTGTGTTGTTCCCAATAATTAAGCCATTGGATCAGCCTAGGTGTCTGCCAAAAGATGAATAACAGATTAAAAAATATAGCATATATGCATATATGCTACAAAGAAGAACAAAATTATATCAACTGCAGGAAAATGGACAGAGTTAGGGATCATTATGTTAAACAACATAAATCAGAAAAAAAAAATTTTCCTCTCATATGTGATATATGGTATTTAAAGTAAAAACACATAAGATATGAAAGTAAAAGGAATTATTTAAGAAGTTGTGGTAGTTTGAAAGAAAATGCTCCCCAAAGGGAGTGGTACTATTAGGAGGTGTGGGCTTATTGGAGGAAGTGTGTCACTGTGGAGGCCAACTTTGAGGTCTCCTATATGCTCAAGCCATGCTCATTCTCCAGCACCATGTCTGCTTGCATGCTGCCATGTCCTACCATAATAATAATGGACTGAATGTCTGAAATGTAAGCCACCTAACTTAATATTTTCACTTATAGGAGTTGCAGTGGTCATGGTGTCTCTTAATAGCAATAGAAACCCTAATTAAGGCAGAAGAGAGTATATTGGGGGAATGTGATAATAAAACCCGTTGTTTTACATAATGAATAGACAACAATAAAATGATATTAAATAATAAAATGAGTTTATGACTTTATAATTAATTTTCTCTACTTTTTCCTTGGAAAACTGCATCTTTTCAGTTATTTGCAGTCTCCATGGCATATGTGATCACTCCTGTCCTTTGTGTTAAAGCATTTGATCACATTGGTCAATCAGAGTTCCATCCCTCTGGTACTGCCAATAAACAGGACAGTCAGAGCCATCTGAAAACTCCTGTTGGAACTAAGGGAAAGATACACCACCTCATTACAGAAATAGTTTTTGTTCACTTAATATAATCCATTAGGATTGGTGGCCATGTTTTCTATGTTCTAGATTAAGCCATGGAGTAAAAATATAATACCAAAGAAAGCATAAATGGGAGAGAGTGGAGGGGAGGGAGGGAGTGTCCAGTGACATCAAGATTCTGGACATATGTCCAGAAATCACATTCATTTTTATTACATCTTTTGAATTGAATTTCTGCATTTTCAATAAAAATAATGCTGAAAAGTATACTAGAAATCTACATCAAAAAGAAAGTAAGGAACAAGGCATCATAATTACATAACTAGATATTTGTTGACAAATGACAAAGAAAAAGGCAATAGATAGTCAAAATAATTATACTAACTCAGAAAAGGGTTACTTGAAGAGGTATCTCCCATAGGCTTCTGTATTTGAACACTTGTTCCCAGCTGATGGCACTGTTTATGGAGGTTATGGGAAGGTTCTGCCTTGCTGGAGGAAATATGTCCCTGAATGTAGGTTCTGAGAGTTCACGGTCTTGCCCCACTTCCAGTTCATTCTCTCTGTTTCATGTTTGCAGTCAAGGTAAGCTCTCATCTTCCTGCTCCTGCCCATGCCTGCTGCCATAAGTCTAAACAAACTCTTTCTCCTATAAGGTCATGATGTTATAAATGTATTTTATTTTTCATTATTACTTATTATGTGACTGGATGTTTTATGTGCATGTGTGTCTGTACACCATGTGCATGACTTGTGCCATGGAATTCAGATAAAGGTATAAGATTCCCTGGAACTGGAGTTACAGATGATTGTAAGCTGCCAGATATATGCTGGAAATCAAAACCAGGTCTTCTGCAAGTGCTATCACCACAGCCTTAGGTGATGGTGTGTGGTCACAACAGCATATAAGAAACTAATATAGTACCATGTAATCCCAAGATCCTAAAAGAGAAAGGGAGAAAGCATGAGCAGAAACTGGAAGAGGAGAATCATGTATGACCTATAGAGGAGCATCAGTCTGAGTGATTAGTAATGTGTTCTGTCTCCCCATTGCTGTGCTCTTCAGCTGAGGACTCAGAGTGTGTGGGGGCCCTAGTGCTTCATCAGGGAGCAGGAGGAGAAGAAAGCTCCAGAGGAGCAGTGGCATGTGTCTAGGTATAGACACACACAAAAGCTGGGGCAGCAGGCATCAAGGATGAAGTTTGTTACACAGAGAAGATGGAAGAGTGAGGGGAAACCATGGAAAGTATGGATTAGTATACAGACAATTAGGATACAACATTTATAAGTAGTTTCCCCACTTGTCTGATTGAGTTAAAAATGTTATAAAAATGTTTTGAAGAATATTCATTTCTGATGATCCTCCAAGACAATAGGGGCTGTCGATGTTACTCAGTGATCAAGTGCTTTCCTAGAATGTGTAAGGAGTGGAGAAGAAGGAAGACAGAAGACAGAGAGGAGAGAGAGAGAGAGAGTGGGGAAGAGACACAGAAACTTACAGAGAAAGAGGGCAGGGAAAGTTTCTTATGTAAAAATCACCCTGCAGAGATTTGCCTTCTGAAATAATGAAAAGGGTAACTTGTGATATTTGCTGATTATTTCTTATGTACCACACATAATTTTTCTTTGTTAATTTTTCATCTAGCATGTAAATGAATAGGTTTTATTGTTACATTTTCATACATCTGCATCACGATAATTTGTTCTTATAGTTTGTCTTCCTCAATGTCCTTCCCATCACTCCTAACCCTCTTGCTGGTCTCTGCCCCCAAATACGCCTTTCTGCTTTCTTTTTTTTTTTAAACAAGTTTTTTATTTTAATTTATATGTATGTATGTTTTGTCTACATATAGGTGTGTATACCATGTGTATGATTGGTACCTGAGGAATCCAGAAGAGAGTCATCAGATTCCCTGGAAATAGAGATACAGATGGCTGTGAGAGGCCATGTGGGTGCAAGAACAGCCAGCGCTCTTAACCACTGAGCCCCGTCCTGGAGCTTTCATGTTGCATATATTCTATTACACCTCTTCCTCTCCTCCCATAGTTCTCAACTTAATCCTCATGCAATACTAAGAGTCAAGTACTGTGAAGTTTGCCTTTTTCACAGAAGTCATCTGCAGCTTGATGGGCACCAGTGGTAGAGGCAGGTCTGACAACCTGAACTGGCTCCTTCTTTCTCAGCCTTTCTAATGTTTCCTGGTCTGGTCCAGCTTTTGTGTTTTAGGGCAAAAGTAGCTAAACATCCTGCTTTCAGACAATCAAGCATCTTGGAAACCTACTAATGTCAGACTCCAGGGAAGCCACTCACTTTAAAATCCATAAAGCATGATTATGTTGCACTGATGGCCCATTATCTGATGCCACCTCATGACACCGTGCCCGATTGTCACTCCACTTGGAAAGGCCCTCTGCAGTGAAATCTCCTCTGAGAGACTGTTTCCATTATCCCCAATACAGTGAATCTATACCATAAAGCAGTTGAATTGACAGTACCTTATGATGTGGACTTTCTGAATGGAGGAAGAATGATTATAAATTAAGTTGGAGCTGTCTGTACCTTGCAGGGAATGTGTACATACACATATACTCCACCTGTTTGTTAGATCAGTTATTAGAATCTATTCAGGCACCACAGGAAGAAGAATGCAGAGGAATTAAATGTTTGCAAACACAAAGAGGTAGATAGGGAGCCTGTGATCTTGTGTTCCCACCCAGAGCTCCCATTCTTTTCCCTAATCCCAGAAGCACCACTGAAACATCTGTCTTTTCAGTTAACGGTAGACTAGTTTTTTGGTGATACTCTCTGTGGAATTAAGTGCAAAGCTAGAGGGTGGCAGCAAGAAGTCTGCTGTTTGCTTCTTCCACAGAGGGCTTGATTTTTCTTCTGTAACAGGAGCACGTTTACACAATGTGGGCAGGTTGGTGACTGAAGAAGGCTCCTACTGTTGGTCAGTATCCTTGAGAAACAGCAAGATGAACAAGAAACAAAGGGCCTTTTGGTCTTGCCACATCTATGCTCTATTAGGTCCTAATTGGAAGTGGGCACACCACCAGAGCTCACAGTTTCCTTGTCTGTGAACCAGAGATAACCATGGTCCCTGTATACCAGACTGTATTAGGAGTTGAGAGTATGAGGCAAAAAATGCTTCTGAATGTACAGAGTGGGAGGTAAGTGTTATTTATTGTATGTTTCTTGGTTTGTGAGAGGATTTCAATATATAGCTTGGGGTGAATGGAATATCTGATGCAGCCCAGGCTGGTCTCAGCTTATTATCTTCCTGCTTCAACTTCCAGAATGCTGAGATTACAGGCATGATCTACCATGCCTGCCTCAGAGGTGCTTGTTACTATTATGTCAGAGAGTTTTTCTGAGCAAGAAGTATAGAGAGGAGAGAGAGCAGAATCCAGGCACTTAGCTAATTCCTCTCTTTTCTGGCATGTAAGGACAGGACTAGTCCACCAATACACTTAAGAACTTTATGGTAGCAATACAGGTTAACTTTCTTCAGTCTATTTGCTGTTTAAAAGTTTAACAAGAATAAGTAAATAGGCATCAGTATTACATGTTGTTCTTGGACTTCTGTATTACTCATGAGAACTTGAGTTTGGATCCCTAGAAAAACTGGATGTGGCTCTGCCTCCTAGTGATTCCAGAGAGACTCTATACCTTAAAAATTAGAGGTTCTGGTGAGATGACTCAGTGAAGAAATATACATGTCATCAAGCCTGATAACTCATACCACATGGTTGAAGGAGAGAATCACCTCTTCAAAGTTATCCTATGGCCTCTGCACACAGGCTGTGACACACATGTACCTACATTCACACTCATTCAACACACACACACACACACATACACGCACATACACACACACACACACACACGTACTAAATAATAAATAACTGTACTTTTAAAAATTAAGGTGAAAAATGATTGACTCTCTGTTGTTGATTGTTTTTGCTCTTTTCGGGGGGGTCTACCACCCAGCTCCCAAATAAATCACACACAGAAGCTTATTCTTAATTATAAATGCCTGGCCTTATCTTGGCTCTTTTCTTGTCAGATTTTCTTAACTTTAAATTATCCCATCTACCTTTTGCCTCTAGACTTTTTTTTCCTTTTCTTACTTTTGTAATCTACTTTTACTCTTACTCCATGGCTGGCTGTGTGGCTGGGTGACTGGCCCCTAGCGTCCTCCTCTCCTTGTTTTCTTGCTCTTTCTTTTTTTTTTCTCCCAGATTTCTCTTTCTATTTATTCTTTCTGACTGCCAACCCCCCTTATCCTTTCTGCATTGCTATTGGCTGTTCATTCCCATCTGCCTTGCTATTGGCTGTTCAGCTCTTTATTAGAACATCAGGTGTTTTAGAATCACAGGCAAAGAATCACAGCTTCACAAAGTTAAACAAATGCAACATAAAGGAATGCAACACATCTTTGAATCATTAAACAAATGTTCCACAGCATAAACAAATGTAACACATCTTAAAATAATATTCTGCAACACTCTTAATGTCAGCCTCTGGCTCACACATGCATACATATGTACCTACACGTACACATGAACATGTATACCACACATACACTACACAGTCACCAAAAAAGTAGTTTTTTAATTAGTTCAATTGCTTGGCTCATTGAGCCTTCTAGAATTCCACTTTGTTTACTGTGCTGAGAATATTATCTAAATTGAACTTTTCCCATATATATATATATATATATATATATATATATATATATATATATATATAATTCTGAATATATTGAATCTTTTTTCTATTGACTTGAAATACCATCTTCATCAGCTAAATACAATCTTCATAAGCTAAATTCTTACCCGAGTCCCTTTCTGGACTGGTAATTTTATTCCATTGATTCAGTCACAGCTATAATGCATTGGACAGGCTTTGCTTCCTTCCTTCTTCTTTTCCTCCTTCTGCAATGCTTCCTTCTTTTCCTTCTCAGAAGAACAATGGTATTTAATCTCTTTTCCTTGTCCATAGGACATTCCTCCCTCTTCATCTCCATAATCAAAACAATGGAATTTCTGAAGATATTTTACTTCTGGCCCAGTTTGCTGCCATCTGCTGGATTTTTACCAAGATCCTTCTTAGAATCTTTTATCTGGTGGCACATACACCTTCCTTCAGGATAGGAGTTGGGGGCCTGGCCTCTGGTCTCATCAATGCTGGTCACAGCTATGGGGCCTGCAATTACCTTCACTCTTTGTCAATGTCAGTGTCTCTTATTACCACTGAAGACTGTGTAGATGGCTGGGATATGGGCAAACACCTGCCTGAGGGTAATGCTGCCCCTAAGGCCATACAGATCAGAGTGGATTGTTGTACCACCTGGGGCCTAGGAGACAACAGCTGAGGGTCATGTCAGGGTCCATGGCTCTACTGCAATCGGGAAGTGTGTTGATGTCTCTGGCTCCTGTTACCATCGAAGGCAGTGTAGAAACTGGGATTGGACCAAAACCTGAGACCATGTTGGTGTCTGAAGGCCAAGGTGACACCTGGGCCTGAGCTACAGCCTGGGGCCATGTTGGGCTCCCTCGCCCTGCTGCAGCCATTATCTGTATTGATAACACTGACTCCTGGTATCTTTGAAGGCCAGACCAATGCCTGAGATCTGGGCCTCCACCTGGGGTCATGCTGTTGTCTGAGGGCTACCTTGTAGCTGGGGCAATGCTGATCTGAGTGGTCTGAGCAGCCATCTGGGGCCATAGTGACATTCAGGCCCAGGATGCTGCCATGTCTGGATTCATGGTTCTACTGCAACCTGGCTTTGTGGTGATTTCCATGGCCCACATTGCCACCAAAGGCCACTAGAACCTCCAACCTCTGGGCCACCACCTGTGGCCCATATTGGAGTCTGAGAGACATGTGGCAGCCAGGACCATACCAACCTCAGTTGCCTGAGCTGTCACTTGTGGCCATGGTGTTGTCCAGGCCCAAATTGCTGCTGAGGGCCATGTCTGTGTCTGTGACGCCACCACAGTCAGGGTCTTCATCAATATCCTGTTACCACCCAAGGCAATTCAGATACTTGAGGTCCAGATGACACCTGAGTCCATGATGACACTTGGTGACTGAGGGTCATGCTGCCTACTGGACCATGCAGATCAGGGTAGCCAGTGTTGACATCCAAGGCTGTATTGGTGCCCAGGCCCAAGCTGTGGCTGAGGGCCTTTTCTGTGTCTGTGCTCTGCCATAGCCAGAGTCTGTGTTGAGGTCTGTGGCATCTGTTGCCATTGGGTACTGAGACTTCCTGGGTTTGGAACTACTACATGGGACCATTGTGGACACTGGGAATCACACTGTTGCTTGGCCCATCCAGATCTGAGAGGTCTGTGCTGCCACCCAGAGACATGGTGACATCTGGTCCAAGCTGCTACCAATGACCATGTCAGGGTCTGTGGTCCTACAGCAGCTGGTGTCTCTGTAAATGTCCCATTGTCCATTTTACCCAGGGGCCCATGCAAACCATGTGTTGAACCATGTGTTGAAGTATAAGGGCTGTCCTACCCCTCACTGGCCTGAAGTGACCTCCACCCCCACCCCACTCACAGGAGAGCTGACCCTGAATCTTACAAGCCCTGGGATAATGGACCTTGATGACCATATCACCAGAAACCTGGCCCCACCCTAGTAGGAGAGCTGACCCCTCACACTTGGGAAAGCTTGACTCATTCCTCATCCTGGGCCTGGACAGCCTGAGAGGAGTAGTCGCAATGGCCTGGACTGACCAACTCAGCTGCCACCCAGATACACATCCATGGCCTGAGTTGACATAATCCAACATCTACTTCATCTATGACCTCCTGGACTGTGTGAAGGGATTGCTCTTGTGGAACCATAGTTGCAGGATCTCCATGACTGGGGTGAACAACAGAATATCAGAGAGGAATGGCAGTGGGGGTTAAGTATTGATGGTGTACTAAGGCCAGAGACCTTAACCCTGACTAACAACTCATTACACAATGAGCATTTGCAAGTATAACTGTTTGGACAAAAGAGTATACTGCATGATATACAACAGCTCCCATTGCCACTAAGATGAATGAAGAGGCAATAGAGAGGTGGGTAGATGGAGGAGTGAAGTGTTTTTATTTTCATTTAATTCTTTTTAAAATTATTATTTACTTTTATCTTATTCTTATTTCTTTTTAGCCTTCCTTTGGTGGCTACTACAAGAGTGAGAGGCAGATATGGAGGGACTGGGATATGAGTGGAATTGGGGTACACAATGTGAAATATCCAAAGAATCAATAAAAATGGAAAAAGAAAAAGAAAACAGTCACAGATGCAATATTAAACAAGGAGACAAAAACAAACAAACAAATAAACACCCCAAACCAAAGAACAAAACTATGGAAACTCAAAACTCTCTCATTAAAATGTAACAACTCCAGATCAAGAAATGGAAGATACAACTTGCCTTGAATTCTTACTACAGTCCATTTAGAAAGTGAATGTGTTGTGGAAACTCCCAAGCTGGATGCCCAATAGGATAGACTTTACCTAACTGTGAGAGTAGGCTATGTCCTAGTCAACCACAACATGGGAAAGGAAGGTCTCTGGTCATTTGAATTTAAGGACTGGGAAACTTATGTATAAAAGGGGGAATCTGTTCATGTCACATCAATCACATTCATTTTTGAAGAATTTTTTTTCCTATGAGGGTTCTAAGGGAAGATAAAGGGGGACAACTGTGTTGAACATGAGGGTCTAAGTTTCAGATTCTGGAAGAGAGACATCAATTGGAGTTGAAGGACTGGGTTTTTCCATAGACAAAAAAAAAAAAAAAAAGCTATTTTCTGTATCCACTAACTGAAGACTAAAAAAAAAGTCTTTTCTAGGGACTAGGGACTGTAGTCATTAATGATCATGTCTTAAGCATGAGCCTAATTAGTCTATTCAATAGAAACCAGGAGTCAAATACTGAGGCAAAAGCTAAAAGATCAGAGAAGCAGAGGACCAGCCTCCAGAGACTTCTTACCTTTGAATACTCGGACCAAAAGGGACAAGATCCTGTCTCTACTCCACCTTATCACTTCCTGTCTCTGCCCAGCCTTATTACTTCCTGTCTCTTGTCTGTACGAACCTCCAGACCTCTATGGTTAACTAGTGTCTATCTCCACCCTGTGATCTCCATGCAAGCTTTATTTGTTGGAACATAAACACATTTCCCCCTGCTTGTCTAAATAAAAAGCAAAGATTTTTAACTAACATAGAAAAGCTATATACAATAAGTACAATAACTATATACAAATATATACAGCAATCATTACTTTAACAATGTCTAGTCTATTAGCATTTGACAAGTTCAGAGAAAATACTCCATTATCTAGTCTATCTTGGTGAGTCCAAAATGTTGTATTTAATTCACGTTCTATCCTAACTTGGATTACTAACTCAAAACTATCTTTTTATGACTTTCAGCCTTACACACTTTACACCTCTTTAGTGAGTTTCTTTTCTGAATCTGGTAACAAGGAAAACTATATGTAGTCTTCAACTCCATTAGAGTCTGAAAAGGATATAATATTACCTGAGTAAACAGGAAGTGCAAAGCAAACAACTTCCAAAAATAAGAAATGACAGTAACAGATGGCTGCCTGGCCAGTCACCTAAGGTTCATCTGCAATGTTGGGGCATCCATCTTTGGTCTGCAGGCCTAGAATATCTGACACAGACTCTTCTGTGAAGCAGGATTTTTAAAGGACTGTCCCACCCTATCTTTGCAAATTTCAGCAGTCACTTTCTTTTCTGTCCTGCTTGTCCAATTTGGACAGCATATTGTCAGCAGTCCAGGCAAGGGCAGTTTCTTACCCAGTGGCTAACTTTTGCCACAAAGAAAGTAAACTCCATAAGGAGTTTCTTCAATGCCCATCATCTTCTTTGAACTAGATTGATGCTGCCAGGAGCAAACATGTCTCATTGTCATAAAAAAAAAAGAACCTTATGTTATTAAAACATCTGAAGTATTTGAAGACCTACCTAAAATATATGTCTGCTTGACCTTGAAAACATACATAACAAGACTATAAGTTTGATTCTAATAGGTGACTAACTACTAAACTGCGTCTCTTTCTTATCCTAAACAGTTAGTAATAATAACTTTCAAGGACAAGAAATTAACATTATATTGTTAGATGAGCAGTATAGGTACAATACCTTGAACAAAAGTAGAAGCATATGTACAGTTTGTTCTAACAATAATAACCTTAAATTTGTATCATTATACAAAAATCCATATTAATGTAAAATATTTAAAAGTAGTAGTTGCTTTTTTGGCTTAAAAGTAGATTCAATAATCTACCTTTTTTGCCGTATCATTCATATAGCATATATACTGTATAACAAAAATAACCTCAAAATTTTTTCTATGTACAAAAATCCAAGCCAATGTAAAATATTTAAAATTGGTAATAATTTACCCTTTTGTCCTATTTCTATAGCTCTCCTTTTCTTTTTAGAACAAGATCCCTAAATCTAATCTCCTTTGTTCAGCTTTTTTCCTGACCATTACCAATAACAACTTGTAACCCTAAATCACCCTAAATGATGACAAATGAGCATAACCCACTGAATGACCCAAACCCACCCCCCACCTCTTGGGAATGTGGGTGTTGTATTCTTAAAATTATTTCCTGCTGTCTGGTAGCAACAGCATCATCAGGGAATCCTGAGAAAAATTGGGATAATTGGGAAAGTGCAGGGATTGTCTCAAGTCCTGGCTAGAGTAGTCTGTGAGGCGGGGTCATCTAAGTCAGCCACCTTGAAATTGTCCTAAGCATTGTATAGTCCGAAGTGGATCTTTAGGTGGTGTTTGTCAATGATTAGTGGCATTATCATAGTCCAAGTGGAATCATCGTTGTGGGTCTCCATCCTCCTTTTGGAGACTTCAAAGGTCACTGGTAGGCATGGTCATGATTGAATGCAGAAAACTTAACATTTTAAATGTCATATGCAGCAGATCACAAAGAGGTTAAAGGACCATAATTTGTTATATACATCCAATGTACAAAAATTTAATTTCTAGTTACCTGATAGAGACTCAAACCTGAAATCATGTGCAGGAAACAAGATTAAGCCCTTTTCTAGAATTAGTTAGTACTCTATAAGACCATTAATATCATCACAAAAAGTTTAATATATATATATTAATCTTATAACTTTTGATATAATATTCATGCCTTAAGAAAAGTTTTAAAGATTCAAATTAAACCAAAAGATTATGGGATTAATAGCAATGGAATAATCCTTTAATTTTGGTTTTTTTTCTGTCCCATATCAGGTGGTTCTTCTGAAATAAGACAGAGATTTTTGGATTTTCCTTTTAACAAGCATGCTTGGGTTTAGAAAAGGAGAGAACCACACTCCAACTCCAAAGCCAGATTTAAATTTTAATTGAACTTGGAGTACAAAAATACCATTTGCATTATGTGTCTATAGAGAACAACAGAATCAAACATTTGAGATTTATGAAATTTTATCCTGTTGGAAATGTGATATACCAATAGGCCAATTTATTTCTTTTCTTTGGACATTTTCTCAGGATGATTCATCCTTTTTCTTCAGATGTCTCATTTATCCAGTGGTCTTCAGATTCCTTAGCTGGTTGCTTTCATTCTCCTGGAAACACAAAAACAAAACCCTACCCAAACCCTAACTTTTGGGAGTTTCCCTTTTGGTAAGTTACATCTGATCAAATGAAAATTTGTTAGCCTTGTAAGTTAGTGTAGATTGAATAGTCACATTAGTTGATGAACTGTCACCTTTTCTAATCAAGAGGTCTCTCTTGTTCAAATCTAATCTTTCTCAATTTTGATATTATCCATAGCTTTTCTGCTCCTGTGGAAACAAAAGCAAAACCTCTTCCCCAATGTGACACATATCCTGGTTTCCATTCTGAAGTCAATACATCTTTAAAGTATACAGGCTGATTTAATTCAGCAGTTTTTTCTATTATCCATTATCTCTCTGCAGCTGTCATTCGTTTCTCATTACCATTTAGAAAATGTGAAGTTAATAAAGCATTATGGAATCTATCTCTGGGGTCTTTATTACCCCTTTCTGTTTATTAAGCATATCTTTTAGAGTTTGATTAGATCTTTCTATAACTGCTTGCCATGTAGGATTTTGTAGTATATCTGTAATATGCTTTATGTTATAATATGCAAAAAAGAACTTTCATTTTACTAGAGATATATGCTGGAGAATTTTCAGCCTTAATTTCTACAGGTATCCCCATGATGGCCATAACTTCTAACAAATGTGTGATTACAGAATCAGCCTTTCAGAACTCAAACCAGTTACTCATTGAAATCCTGAATGTGCATCTATGGTGTTAGAACATATTTTAATTTTCCAAACTCTGCAAAATGAAACACATGTGTTTGTCAAATTTCCTTTCTTTGAGTACCCTTTGGGTTACTTCCTGAAGGTAATGAAGTTTGATTATATGAGAAAAAAAGTAGAAAATTTTCTTATAATTTCCTTGACTTGTTGCCAAGTGATGAAAAAATTCTTTTCAAATCCTTGCTTTTGACATGGTGTTTTTTTATGAAATTCTGGGGCCTTCAGCACAATTCCTACTAACAACTGATTCATTTCATCATTACCTTGTGCTCAAGGGCCTGGTAGACCTATATGGGATCTAATATGTGTTATATATAAGGGATGATTTCTTTTTTTGTTTTTTTTGTTTGTTTGTTTGGTTGGTTTTTCAATAAAGGATTTCTCTGTGTAGTTTTGGTGTCTGTCCTGGATCTCACTCTGTAGATAAGGCTGGCCTCAAACTCAAAGGGATCCACCAGGCTTTGCCTCCTGAGTGTAGGGATTATAGGCATGTGCCACCACCACCCATCATAAGGGATGATTTCTGTCTCTGATTATTTCTTGTAACTGAATAAATAATAAAGTCAATTCTGTATCATCTGGAATAAAATCAGAAGTTGCAATATGTAATACAACTCTTTCTGCATATTGAGAGTCAGTAACTATATTAAGAGGTTCTAGAAAATCAAATAATACCATGATAATAGTATATAGTATATATATATAGTATATATATAGTATATATATATATAGTGTATATATATAGTATATAGTATATAAATCTATAAATCTGACTTCTGAATAGAATCATAAGGGCTTTGAGCCATTTTATTCAGATTTCTTGTTTCATAACCTGTCTTTCCTGATTTGTTTGCATCAGTATAGAATGTAGGGCCTCCAGAAATTGGTATTCCCCATACAATGTCAGGAAGGATCCAATTAGGTTTTTTTATAAAGTGAATTCTCTTGCTTTGAGGATATTTGTTGATAATTGGTCCCAAAAAATTACTGCAGGCTCTTTGCAATGTTCATTTTTTGCCCATAAAGAGAACATTTCAGCATTAGTATAAGGTACAACAACTTCTGCTGGGTCCATTTCTGTCAGTTGATGAATTATTAATTTTCCTTTTAGAATCAACTCAGAAACCTTTTCCACATATTTCTTCAATTGTTTACTCTGTTTGTGTGATAAAAATATACATTCTCAGATAATGTCTTCCCTCTGCATTAAAATTCCTGTAGGGGAATGCATAGAGTGTAAAATAACCAGGATGCAATCAAAGTCAATTCTCTTTCACATTTAGCTGACAATTCTCTTGGACTGTTTAAGGCTTTGTCACCTTTTAGGCTATTGAAACAAATTACTCAGTTCTTGAGTTCTTGAGTTCTTGAGTTCTTACTCCAAGAGAGGGCTATAGATATATAATGTCTCTCAGAAATTTTTGAAAGTCATTAAGATTCCACAATTGATCTCTCCTGATTTGTATCTTTTGGGGTTGAATTATTTGTAGACCAGTTTTATATCCTAAATAATTAATAGAATTTCATCTTCATATTTTTTTTCAGGAGCAATTTTTAATCCCTAACAAGACAAAATTTTCTTCACTTCTTCAAACATTCACTCTAAAGTACCTACCTACATTTGGATCAGCTATAAATCATTCATGTAACGTTAAATTATAGATTGAGGAAACTTTACATGAATTATTTCTAAAGGCTGTTGTACAAAATATTGGCACAGGGTGGGACTGTTTAACATCCCATGTAGGAGAACTATGGTGATATTTTCTTTTGTACCAAAATGTTATTTGTATAATAAATGAAGTTGCCTGCTGGTCAGAGCTATTAGCAAGCCATAGGAAAGCAGGGCAGTGGTGGTGTACACTTGTGATCACAGCACTTGGTAGACAGAGCTAGGTAAGTCTCTTTGTGTTCAGGAATACAGCCAGCATTGGATACACATGCCTTTAATCTCAATACCAACCATAGAACACCTGGAGGTCTATACAGACAGGCTGTAATGAGGCAGTCCTGTGGTAGAGTTTACAACCAATGAGAAGGCAGAACAGAGACTATATAAAGACTTTAACACAGGAAGTACCGGCTCCTTCGGAGAGGTAGGATCACTGCAGGAGGAAGCGTATGGTTTTGACTCTTATCTCTGACCTATTGGCTTTCTTCTTTGCATTGGTTCTGTGTTTCTTATTTATAAGACGGTTGGTTACATCTACATTTGGCACCCAACGTGACAAGAATCCATTAAAAACCGCTTGGCTTGGCTTGGCCGCAGGTCCGGTTTCCGGCCTGAGTGGCCCGGCTCCCTAGCTCCCGGCCTGAGTGGCCCGGCTCCCTAGCTCGGGCCTAGGTCTGACTGACCCGCAGCTGTTGCTACTTGCTTAAAGTTAGTGTTACAAACAACTCAGGCCTGCCCTGCTGAACAGGACCCCTGCCTGTAAAGCTAAGGCTTGACTTGGCTCAAGCGGCTATGCTTTTTTGCTCGCTCTCTCTCTCTCTCTCCCTCTCTCTCTGGATTCACACCTCGAACACCAAGTGGCTGTTTTGAAATTCCTTCGGATTTCTACTGTTCTACGCAGACTTGGTAAGTCAATTAACATATCTATTTAAGAGAGAATTTTTTTTCTACATTAAAAAAGGGCTTTATGTGTACATTGGAAGAAAACTGGGCTTTGTTTGAAATTTTAGTCACTCTGACAATGGAACGACTATATGAGAATATTAATATTGATCGAATTATTCAGCTTATTACTTTTCTTATCCTCATTGTACAATTTAAAAAGATAGTCAATTTAAGTGCCAGGATAACAGTCTCAGAAAAACCTGTTAAACCTGTAAAAATGAATTATAGAGAAATTCAAATTCAGACAGACGAAATTAACAGTGAAGTTGTTTCAAAATTGGATCCTAAGGTTACAGAAAGAAAACCTGTTTTCACACAATCACCCTTAATTTATCCGGTAGCCATACAGCAGCTACCTGGTGAAGAGAATGAACAAAATGTTTGGATTCCAATTGAAATGTTAGACTTACGAAGATTTAAGGAGGCAATAGCATCTTATGGCATGCATTCTCCATATGTAAAACAAATGTTAAACACCTGGTCAACTTGTAATAGGATTTTACCAAAGGACTGGAGGGATCTAGCACAGGCTGTCCTTGAGCCTGGACAAAATCTTCAGTGGAAATTGTGGTACAGCAACAAGGCTAAAAATATAGAAAGACAATGGAGGGATAATGGAATACAAGTCTGCCAGGATCAGATTATTGGAGAAAGCCAATATGCTACAGTACAAGCACAATGTTTATATGATGTCCACATCCTAGTTCTATGTCGAACAGCAGCCTTAAATGCATGGGACAGAGTTGAGGAACCAAGAAAAAAAACTGAGTCATTCACAAAGGTTATACAGGGCCCAGAAGAATCCTTCACAGACTTTTTACAAAGATTGACTTCAGCAGTACAGAGAATGGTTCCGAATTTAGAGGCTAGTCAGATAATAATTGAATCTTTGGCCTTTGAGAACGCAAATGCAGCATGCAAAAGAATAATCAGGCCATTAAAGGCAAGATCTGCACCTTTAGAAGATTGGATTAGAGAGACGGTTAATGTTGAGGCTTATGACCAGGATGATATGTGAGTAGGAGAAGCAATGTCAAAGGGTTTGAGAAATGTTAGATGTTTTGGATGTGGAAAGCAAGGACATTTAAAAAGGGACTGTAAACAGGTCATTCCTAGAAATGTTTCTTCAAAGAACACTGGCAATAGAATGCCCCTTCCTTCTGGAGTATGCAGAAGGTGTGGTAAGGGAAAACACTGGACAAACGAGTGTAGATCAACAAGGGACAGACAGGGTAATCCTTTGCCTCAGTCTTCGGGAAACTCCCAGAGGGGCATCAGGCAGGCCCCCACACTAAATCCAATTCAAACCTTTCCAGCAATTGTAGAGGAAATCCCTGCTCTAAGCGATTAAATAACCAAATGCCTATTGGAATAAATCATGTTGGTCAGGATGATGAAACAGATAGAATAGGAAATTCATGAAAAAACATAAAGAAAATTTTTTGGCAAACTTCTATTAATGAACAAAGACCAAAACTGACAATAAAAATAAATGGTGTTTTGTTGTCTGGTCTGGTAGACACGGGTGCGGACATTACCATAATTGCACCAGAATTTTGGCATCCAACTTGGCCTCTTCAAGAGGTAAAAATTCAACTGTTAGGAATTGGGACATTATCTCGAGTGAAACAGAGTGCAAGATGGCTAGAATGTATAGGTCCAGAAGGACAGAGAGCAAAATTAAAACCATATGTAGCTAACATAGCCATGAACCTGTGGGGTCGAGACTTGTTACAACAATGGAATACTCAGATAAACATCCCTCCAATCTCAGAAACAAATCATAAACTAGTACATGTTTCTG